>JAZGTK010023270.1:0-10007 GCA_036877625.1 Ambastaia sidthimunki | reverse complement strand
ATAAGTGCTTTGGTACAAGAAGAAAGGAGCCATTTGCTGTCTTGATTTAAAGCACAGAATAGTTTGTGGCTTTGATTTGATTTAGAATAATAAAGCGTAACATGCACACACATCTCATCTTTTCTTTATATTCAGGCATTAATATTTTAGGGCTCCAGAGCTTTTGGTCATAGAGGTATTGCCCTATTTCACCGTCTTTCTTGTGTCATGACTAACTCTGTCAGCTGGTGGCCTCTGCAATTAACATTTACTTCAGCCTCTTTTTTCAATCAAATAAAACACCAGTTTGTTCAGTTTCTCTGATTTTAAGAAGGAGTTCACAGAAGATGACAGCCAATCCTCCAAACTGTCATGTCGATCTCCCTCTACAAGCTACTAGATTACTCAGGAACTGTTCATCAATGGCACTTAACATTTTGTTTTTCATAACTATTTGTGTTGGTCTTGCTTCTGTAAAATCACAAAATTTCCAAATTTTGGTTGATTTGAAATGGAATAAATTAAAGACACACACAGTGTAGAAACATTTGTAAATTAGAGCACATTCTAGCAATCACATACATTACTGACACGCTAACGATCACTCAGGACCCCTTAGCAATAGCAACACCACAGCAAGCATGACCCACATGTTCCTCAAAGAACAGTCATTTTCTCTGGGCTGTTATTAAATAAGCATTTTACAAATACTCTGGAAACTCTTGGCCAGTACAGCAAGGATGTATTAATGAGGAGACAGTACCAGCAGCCTCACCACTGTACACTACACAACACTGTACACTACACAACACTGTACACTACACAACACTGTACACTAGGACTGTCCTTTTTTTGTCAATATTCGAATATGTATTCGAATATGTGAAATATTCGTATTCGAATTATAAATAAACTATTTGGTTTTTAAAGTGCTGTGTGTAGCGCATTTTTTACAGTCTATGATTAGACCTTATTTTAGTGTTTGTCATCTCATCCAGCAGCGGCCACTCTAAGCGTATTGTAGAAAGGCCAAAATCAAGCGAATAAGCCAATAGTTTACCCTGTTTTCAAAACGAAACCTGACGCACAGAACGGCCTTAGCCATTATTTTGGGTGCTACGCCGTAGATGGTAAAGTAAGCGTTAAAGAAAAGGTAGTTTGCCGAAGTTGCAAAAAACAGTTTACTTACGCATGCAAGTCCTGTTTTTGTCTCCTTTTGTCACGTTATTAAATGGAAATGTTGACAGGTAAATACCTGCACCCGTGCGTGTGATTGTGAAGAGAGCTGCACTTTATCCACAGTTCTGTTGTTGTACTTGTCAGATTAACAGACTGTCATAAATTTGTTTAATAAATTTGTGATTGAATCTCAGTTACGGTCTGGTTTGGGGCCGGGGGGCGTGACTTGTAGATGTTAGAATATTATTTGAATACATTGCTTGATATTCGATATCCGTTCGAATCAGATTTTTCTCAAAAGTGACAGCCCTAGTATACACAACACTAACCACAAAAAATTTATCAGAAAGCTGACTGATCAGAATCTGATTCAACCAGGCGAGAGAGAGAGAGAGAGAGAGAGAGAGAGAGAGAGAGACAGAGAGAGAGAGAGAGAGAGAGACAAAAAAGGGCGTCTGGTTTTCTTTTATTTTCTGCAGATATTGCGATAAATGTAGGAACTGGTGGTTTCATATTTCAGAGGGGCGAAAAAAGGAAAGAATAAAAAGAGGAGAGAACAAAGGCAGGATGCTGACAGTGTCCAGAGTTTCTCTGGGGTTTAACAGAACACGTTAGAAAATCCACCGCTGAGGGCTGCATACAGCATCAGAGAAATACACACTGTGCCCTTCATGGTTCCCTCAGTATATCACATATAAATCAAATATTACACTGTTTTTATCACAATACCACAATCAACTGCACATAAAAGGGTTAATTTAAAAATGTTCATTATTTCGAACTTCTAAGAAAAAAAACTGACAACTGCCAAACTGTTTTAACTATAGATTAATTTTCTAGGTTTTTCTAGTACTTCAGTAGCACCTTCCAACCTGTTAAGGTCACATGACTCACATTAGCCTTATTCAATGCACTGATCTCTTTGAAGGAGATGTCAGGTTTAGTGTTACATGTGGCGACTGCATTGCGTGTGGGTCAAGCACTGGTACTCTGAACTCAAAGCGCTAATAATTATAACTCTAACCTAATTATAACTCGCTGGTGCAAAAGTCAAAACAAGTAAGACAAGTACGTTTTCTGTTCTAAGCTGAAATATCTGTTGTGCACTTTCTGATGTCTTGTTCTCTAGCGATGGAATTCTGTGGCAAAAACACTTTGTTTTCATCCTAATAGCAATAAGTATAAATATATCTTCAGTGGAAGGAGTGGGACCGTTTTTGATCATTTAATCTGCCTGACAGACTGTGTATGTTCATGTGCTGGAGGAGACATGGCTCTGAGAAAGCACTTTAAAAGGTAGGGCAGGATTATACACTTTCAAAGCTAGGTTGCTATTGCTAGCCTCTCTGAAATTGCTACCTTTAACTTTCCAAACACTGATAGACACAAATGACTCTTTATAGCTCACTGCAACTATATCCAGATCAAACCAAACTGTGAAATGTGTTCAGCTGTAAATCTACCTGAACAGTGTTTGAATGAAGAAACACTGACAACAGGCTGCACATCACACACCTGCACATCTGAGATCTGAGGTTTGATGTACATGCAAGTCAGAGTTTAAAGACACTGTACATCAATATACACTGGGCTTCAAACACTCTCTAGTAAACATCAAACAAACAACACAGTACAGAAAGAAGAACACTGTATATTTACAGCATGAGAAATGAGTAAGTGTTAAATACAGTAAGAAAATAAAAGCTGGACTTTAAAATAAGGCAGGTGATGAGGCCAAAGGTCTGAAAAAAACAACGGCAACATACTACATACTGCTAAAATTCAGTCAATACAAAGTGTGTTTCAGACTGATCATTTGAGAAAATAAAAACGAATCTCACATTTGATCTTCACATATGTCTGAAAACAGTCTTTATGTCTGTCTGTTAGACTCTTGAGCACATATTTACAAATACAGTTCAACCAAAGACAAAAATGGCCATCATTTTCTTGCCCTCATGTTATTTGAAAATGATTTTCCTTTCTGCACAGCAGAAGAAGAGATTCCTCTGAAGATGAACCTCCATGGACATTCATGCCCACCAAGATCAGCAGAAGTGACAGACAATCAAACATTCTCATTTGGGAGACTTCAGAAGACAGCAGTCCATTCTGCAGCATGTGCCACTCCGTGATTAACTTTGGTTCAGTCCAAACGTGCTAACAATGTAGTTTTAAATAAATATTTTATTTGATTCTAAATCAAATAAAATCTCATGTCTTCAGATGATCAAATGCTTAGCTGAAGATAAAGTAGACATTGTCTTTACTTGAAAACAATAAACTACACTCTGCCTCAGAATCTAGTCAACACCAAAAGTGCCCAAACACATACAAGCCACAACTGATGCACTTCTAATGTGGGTTGAACACTTTGAAAAAGTTATTTCATTTGCACACCGGCTGAATACAAACACATCTTGTTATGAATATATTACTGTAGATTTCAGTGAAATGTCCAACAGACATCAAAACTTCTGTTTCTAGTTTACTGTTCTCTCATCTTTGCGTTTTAAACTAACACCAGCAATAAGTCTTCTTAAAATAGGTAAATCTTTCAAAATTGCTTCTTAAAATGAAGAAATTCACAATGGCCTGAACATCACATACTGTATATTGCCTGTTAATACTGATAAGGGATGTGTGCTGTAACTAATTTGACAGTCATCTAAACAGAAGTTTCCTAACCGCACTATGCACGTTGTCCCGCGATTTTGTTCCATTAAGCAGAAATCTGCACACTAAATAGTGCACACTAAATAGTGCACTTGCTGACACATATTATTAGCATAGACTGACACCGTTACAACGAAAAGAAATCAACAACATCGAATCAGGGGATAAAACAGTTACGTTTAAGCTAAACTGATTTACGTGACGTCCTGTTATTAAGAAACTGAAACTGCTGTTAAGGACTTCTGTTCAGAATTTAAGAGAACTTACAGAATTTAAGGGAATTTTTAAACTGTTAATAGTAAATATTTAGTGACAGGTGCTTTGCATGCAAACCAAGTAAAGTTTAACACAAAACACTGACGAAAGGCAACTCAGCCCTACCCTCAACTTTCATATTCTATTGCTGTTAAGACTCTATTTCACCTGTTTGTCTCTGACACACACACTATGGATGATAAATGTCTGGCGAACATTATGCATGTGTCTGAGATCACGTAAAAGCTGAACACACGACACAAAATCGCGCTGAGCGTTCATATAATCATGCGGTATGTATTCTGACTGCGCATGCGCGATGGTTAGTCAGCCGCTTGACTCTAGTTTTCAATCATACATATACAAGCGTCATTACAATCACAAACGCAATCAGTAAGTGATACCGCACACATACCAGACCACTGAACGCTGATCTCCTACACGTTTCAAATGTCCATTTCAATATTCAAATATACAGTTTCACTTCAAGTACATATCTGCGCCAAAGCGATCGAGCAATCCAATCCAAAAGCTCTATCTTATTGGCTGGTACGTATGCCATTACTATTAACGATTGGCCAGTTTAAATGTCAGTCAAGAAGTCTAGTGGCAGTGGGCGGTTCTTGTGAGAAATACACGTCAACGCCTACAGCTTGTAGACACGTTTCATACACAACCAAACTGCGGTTAAAGGATTTTAACAGGGATTATATACAATTAACAAGATGCTGCAGTTCTATTAATATATAAAGAGCAAAATGTGGGAAATGCTCAATACGTCCTATTTGGCAAATAAAGCCCCGCCTTCTAGCAGAAAGAGCCAATCGTCAATCGCTAAACATTAACGCCCTGTCAGGGTGGGGCTCTGTACACGGCGTTTAACTCACAGAAATAAATGTTAATGTTTCCTGTGTCATTTATAAAGTGTATATCATTTATAAAGTGTATATCTGACACGTGTAAATATCAGCTGAAACAGTAGAGCATTGGGTTTTTTGTAGCATACAGTTTTTGAATAATGAGGGTTTAATGAGACTAGAGGACATACGTCACGCCGCGTTGCGTGTTGGGGCAGCACCACCATCTTATAAAGATCGCCCTCCTAATTTACTATAGAAACCTGCTTACAAGTCGTTTGGTTTTGCCCTTGAAATTAAACCTATATATTTATAGCAGAGTATGATGTCTTTGCATAAAAAAATAAAAGAAATATCCAGAAATATCCAAATAAAAATGTGTTCATCTTCAGGGCTATAGTTATATAAACGGTTGAAAATGTTTTAAAATAATAACTAATACTGTGTCTTTCAGCTCCTGCTAGTTGCTTCTGCATTGAGAAAAAAACAATTTTTTCTCAAACCTCCATCAATTAGCGTGACATTTTGAAAAGGTTAGAAAAATCAATGAAAATGTGCACATAATAATTGTGGCATTTCTTGGTTTGTCTGATAATCGTGGCTCAGGAGCTCAAAGATGGAGGACTGGCTGTGTTTTCATGAAAACAGCAAAACTGGAACTTGTGAGCTGCAACTGTGTGCATCTGGTTGTCTTTATAGATTGGTAGGTGACCGGTAGGTGGCTTTTGAAGGGTTCACATACTTGCACTTGGTACAGTGTTATATTATGGTATTCCACAAACATGATTGCCCATTTTACCCATGGTCTCTTCTGCTTTTAAATGCTCTGGATGACTCGGTTGCTTGGATGTTTTTGTTCAGTGTGAACAGAAGTGAATTTTGACTTTTTGATTGCCCTGTAACACATTTATTCAGTTCAGTTCTCAGATTTCTTGGACTTAAGTAAACTGTTACAATTTCCATTTAGTGTTGTGTGCTTTTTAAACACATTTTTGCATAACTAATGGCACTTAAAGTAAACATTCTAAACAAACTGCTGGCCTGTGATGCAGCTGACTTACAATTTTAAGAGTATCAGTCCATGTCTTTTCAAAGGCCTACAAAAGATTTTACTATTTCCAGTTATGTCTGATATAGACCTATTCAATAAACTGCAATATACTGAGAGGAAAAAAAAACAGAAAAACTTAGTGTCTATTTGCACTTAGTATCCCACTGCCTTGTTGGCTAGTCAACACTACAAAAGACACTAGTTAAACAACTGCTCTAGTGGCATAGATGGTAAAGTGTGTGTGGCAGTCAGTTTTGATGCGGTTGACTCAAGTTCAAATCTGCCTTTTGCTGAGCTTTCTTTTTTCTCCCTTTTCAAATGTCATATCATATCGCCCATTTATTTTTAATGAAAATGAAGGACATAATCGAAAGAAAGTATCGGGTGTGGTTAGGGTAGCTGTAGGGAAGGCTTATATTGTCCTAAAAGGTGGCATCTATTTAATAATTTAAATGATCATTTGCATGCAACATGTTATTACTGTATGCTGTTTTATAATGTAGTACAATACGGAGGTGCAGATAATTGCCACTATTTGCAATAAGTAGTATAAATAGCAAAAAATCCTGCTATTTTAACAGTGTAAATAGCATCTACCTTCTATTAACACTTAGTGTAAATAGTTGCTGCCAGAAAAAAATTATAGGCTTATGCTTCCTATGCTGTTTATGGACAAACTACAAAAAATATAAACGCCCCCTTTTCTATTGCTAAGAGTAAAAAAATGAGGTTCTAGTGTTATTTTTTGTCCGCCAAACACCGAAATGTCCCCGATTTGCTTCCCAGAAATCTGGTCACCTTACGGTTAGGTTTTGTAAAAACTATGACAGTTTGGTTGAAATGATTATTCATTTACAATATATATGAATATATATTAATTTAAGCAGCTTTACAGAGAATCATTTCTTAATGTTTAAAGAAAAAAAAGACTTTTTTCAAAAAAATTTTAAAGCAAATATATAAACACAGAGATATACAGTCAAAAGGCTAAAAATGTTGCTAAAATATTTTGACCACACAAAAATAAAACTTCTATCTTGTCTATTTTTTAATCTTCTCTCTGTCTTTCAACATTCCCTCGTGCTTCAGGTAATAAATCATGTCTGACTGGAGGTGAAGCTGTTGAGCAGTGCTCAGACAAACCTTCCACACTCTCTCTCTGTATCTCTCCTTCCCTCTCACTCTTTCTGTCTATTTTTCTCTTTGTATATTTTCCTCTACCAGCTTGAGGAGGCATGCTGAGAGGTAAAAAGTGTTTCTCTACCACCCATGGTTTCAATAGTTTGTTGATTTTGTCTCTGAATAAATGATGGAATGCTAAAACATGTCATCTGCATCGTAAGCAAATCACATTTATGAGCAGTTATTTCCTAAGAAAATGTGAGCGATCAACAACGCTGTAGTGTTCTGAAGGGTTATTGGGGCATTGCTAGGTGGTTACTTAATGAAGTTAATGGTTGCCAAGGTGTTGCTAGGTGGTTAGTAGGGCCATGCATATAACAGTATTGTACACTTCTAAAAGCTTTATTAATGTGAGCTTTCCTCAACATCTGGGTCAAAAACAATGCAGGATTTCACATGTAACTCACAGCAGTGTATTATTTAGAGCTGGGGTTGTGTGAAATATAAACACCAGTCATAGTGATTTTTTTTCCCTTTGCAAGGAGCACAAAAATGCTGTACACCTTTAAAATGAAGCTTTTCTGCTGACAAGTTCTCCTCATTGTCAATAACATCTGTTGCACAGAAATGTTGATGAAAGACAAACATGAAGTTGTAACACAGGAGAAGCTCTTCTGCTCTGCCACYGATCAATATTTCCAACCATCCGCTTATTTCTCAGCAAGAACTGCTGATGGGGTTCTTCATTACAGTAATATAGATTCATTCCTGTCAGAGAGCAGTTGACATGGAAACTAAAGCTTCTTTCCTCATGCTGTATTTCCTTATTATTTCATCAGCGGAGGCCTCAAACCGCCGGCTCTCTCCCTGTTCAAAACTCCTGCCACTGCAGTATGGATTCAGCTGAGCGTGGGTCACTGGGCCGGAAGAAGCCACCAGTGCAAACCTGACCCAGAAAGTCCTGCTTAAAACACAGAGACACTGAGGGAAAGTTCAGCAAATTCTCTAGATACTTGAAGGGTCAGAGGGAGCAGATTGACTCAAAAAGCGGGAAACTGTCTTTAATAAGAGACACGAAGAAATGAAGCTGTTGTGATGCTTCTGTGCCAGATATTTCAACTCAAACATTTATTAACCTCCTGCAGTTCAGAGTAACACACAGAACCTGTTACATGAGAGAATGTGCCTTAAAAAACTCACACCTGTCTGACCTCCTCAATTAGGACCTTTTATTTGACATATTTTAATATATTTTCCATGGATCACAGTAACAGTGATTTATTAAATGATGGAGAGGAGCATTTTCTGAGTCATTTCTGGTGCCTGAAGCACATTTATATTTAAGGTGTGTTTGCGGTGTCACCTGATTTTAATGATTCATAATTAGCAATCAATTTAATGTGAAAATAAACAACAGGGACACAATTAATTACCAGTTAACTTCTCCAGTGATTTAAACTGCATTCACCTGAGCTGCTTTTGTGAGGCCTCCAGCAGCTTTCGTTCAGCTCAGCGTTTGTGTTTTCAGCAAGGCTATTATGTCTTCAGCAGCTGCATTCTGGAGGGGACGTTTATTTAGTAGCCCTGAAACTGTGCTGGACTCAATTAAAGATGGAGTCCACTTCTGCTGGCCTACAAGTCTTCACTCAAACTCTCGCTGACACTATAAAGTACAGTAGAAGGATGTACACATCTTTACTATCACAAGAGATAACTGTGCCTTCAGGGTGCTTCATGTTACATTTTGTTTTGTATTTTGTTGTTTTTCTAGTATGAAATTACAGTACACAGTAGTAGCTTTTACTTTTTTACAGTGGTAGGTGCACAAATTACAGCAAAATGACGATGTGATTTACAGTAAACAGACCCAGGAAATGACAGTGATTATCATTGATTTGTAGGTGAATAAACTCTCTATTACATGAATCTCTCATATTTATACATTAACTGTAACGTGATAGCCACGGTATTAATAAAATGATGGATAAAATCATGTTGGTGCAGAAAATGACCTAGCCTGTACTGATTCAGCAAAATAAATCTTGTCCAAACCTGTCACTATGTTAAAGGCAGGGTGGGCAGTTATGGAGAGGTTAGCAACAGCAAGCTAGCTCTCCAAAGCCTCCTCCAACACACATGAACACACTGATGACAGAAGATAACAAAGCCCACGTTGCAGTGCAACGTAGAAACCACGCAGCAGGATTATATGAGCTATATAAACAGTGATATTCCCCAGTCACTCCCTTCCAGCAGCAGCCAGTATCAATATTGTGTCTGAGTGTAACTAAAATTCTATATATAGGTGAAAGGGCAACACAGCCATCAATACAGAGCAGTTCTTATTACCTTTATTATGCAAACAGTCTTACAAGAGCAGGTGTGTTTAATATATATTACAGTTTTTATGATGATTGTACATGTTCTGTATGTAAATCATCATGCACACTAAACAGAGCTGTAGTGCTCAAACTTTGCGTTTACCACATACAGAAGTTCAGTTAGTTTAATTTCACTCAAAAGGACTTCAGTTCACTTTTAATATACAGTCTAAACATATATGATGTCTAAAATAATATACAGTCTAATATATATGATGTCTAAAATAATATACAGTCTGATATATATGATGTCTAAAATAATATACAGTCCGATATATATGTCTAAAATAATATACAGTCTGATATATATGATGTCTAAAATAATATACAGTCTGATATATATGATGTCTAAAATAATATACAGTCTGATATATATGATGTCTAAAATAATATACAGTCTAAACATATATGATGTCTAAAATAATATACAGTCTGATATATATGATGTCTAAAATAATATACAGTCTGATATATATGATGTCTAAAATAATATACAGTCTGATATAT
>JAZGTK010023269.1:0-10007 GCA_036877625.1 Ambastaia sidthimunki | reverse complement strand
GAAGAGAGCAAGTGCAACACTCTGCTATCTCTCCTTCTCATGTCATAAACCATCCTAGTAAGAAGATCACAGAGAATGACCTCTGTAGCAGTGAAAGTATTACACACACACACACACACACACACTTGCCCGTGTAAAGCAGTCAGATCTTTTGATCCTACAACTCTAAGTTTGTCAGTTCTTAAGCAGAACTTCAGCAGATTTAAAGAGCTGAAGCTGCTGACATGGATCAGTGTTCCTCAACTTATCCCACATAATATGACATCATAGTTCAGTCTTTGACTGTATTTTTATCAAACCAAAAATCTGCTGTATCCCCCAAAACCAAGTATTTAAAACCAGTTTACATCAGGAATTGAAAGAGAAATTTCGGGCACTTTTGTGTGGTTATCTGATTTGCTGCATTTGGTGAATCGGGTGATAAAATACTGCAGAATGCTTTCAGTGATTCTCTGTGAAAAATGATGCATGCGATCCTTTGAGCTCAAATGCCTAGAAATGTTTGATTTGATCACTTTCATATTTTTAAGTGGAAAGTGATATTAATACTTTATTCATAATTAAGTTGCACAGAATTAGTCTGACAGCGTAACCTTCACTTTAAATAGCCGAGTAGCCCAGGCTGATTAATTCTGCTTTATGTAATGAGAGTCAAGCAGTTATGACTCAGAAACACTAAATGCTGGAGAAATAAGAGAAAATGGAGAAGCGGTTATATCTAGTGAGTTTCTGAAAGTAATAATATTTCAGGCTGCTAATCTCACTATACAGATCAGATAACAGAATGCTCCTGTAATGAATTACTTTATATATTACCTTATTTCCTCGTGTTATTCATTTTTAACCTATAATACAGATAACACATCCCCACTGTCTGAGCTGAGCAGTTATTAAAGAAAAGAAGAAAGAAGTTTATTATATTATTATATAATTACAGTTATTATAGCGAATCACAGTCTTTAGCTGATGTTTCAGGCTGCGGGGTCGCCGGCCTCCACTTTGATAATAGCACATATATAATTCAATACGGCTCTCATGTAAGCAAACATAATGTAAAGAGTGTTGAGGTCATGTCAGATTCTCTCTGTAGTTTGTTGATCCTGTTCTTCTAATCAACACATTTATTCTCTATCTCTGTTATAAACTGATTTACCAGCAGCGGACCGATCCACAAAACTACTGCTGTCAATGTATCCATGAGCTTAAGATTCAATTTACTTTCTTTTTTCTTATCTCTTGAAAAGCTCATTTCTCTAACGGCAATTATAATAAGAGAATCAATGCTTGAGTGAATTTTAATTTGTCATATGGAGGGAGGGAGAGATATTTCAATCTACAGTCTGACTTTTGTCATTAGTGGAAGAAACGTGAGGCAGAGACAGAATTTCAATGCTGGACTTTGTGACAGAGACGTAGAGAAAGTAATTTTTGTAGTTTTACACAATCTTATTCATACTCTTAGATTTCAACGGTCTGGTTTTGTGTAGGATTCCCTCATGCCGCAGATCTCGCTATGATTAGCAAAACTTTTCACATGAAAAATGAGCAACATCACTTACAGTAATTATGGACTGAGGGTTTGCTGTGAAGTCCACTTTAATAAAACATGCTGATTTTATGTCAAAAAATACTTTACGTTAAATAGTTTACATAATTATTTGTACAAAAGTTGCATAAATGTACAAAAGTTTTTTAATTTGTACAATTATGTCATGCAAAAGACATGAGACACAGCAGATAAAAACACATGCCTGTGTTATTCAGAATGACTGATGCTCTCAGAGATACAGCTACAGCACTAGTGTTTGTTACACGCTCCCAGCATGACCTTTGAGTTGATGTCACTCCTCTAATCAGAAATAAAACATGAGAGCATTTCTTGAGCACAAATTCATGCCAGAATGAGCTTTGGGGAGTGATGACACGAGTGCTGCATCAGAAATCATATAAGAGCAGAAGTTTCACACATCTGCTTCACAAGAGTCCCAGCAGGGCCGTTTCCAGCATCTTCAGAAAGTGGGCTATGAGTTTCTGTTACTCAGTGCTCGTGTGTCATTGGTTGCCAGCAGTTCCCAAACTATCAACTGCCCCAAAATGGAGCACAAGTCTCATTTAAGTTTATAATGAGGTTTAAAGAAAATATTATATGAAAGTGAAGCCGGAAGAGTAGAAATGAGGAAGTCCCCGTGTCCCCCAGCGACACATTAAACTTCACTCTGATTTGGCAGAAGTTCAGTGAGGACGATCATCTCTGGCCCTGAGGATGCCATGCTCGACAAAAACATCATTCGCTGTTTTTAAACTTATGTACAATGTATATAAGTACATTTAACTTTACAAAGTAAAGTTAAAAAGAAAGTATAACAATATTACTGTATTCCCTGAGGCATCTTGAGTGCCATCTGAAAACAACACCCCAATATTTGTTTCATAAGGGGGGGGCAATATTTTTAGGTACAGTAATTGTTACTGTACAGTTTATCCAGTTTTACTTTAGTTCTTTGTGAAGCCACATTTTGATTAGTGACTGGGATTACCTCTGAATCTTTATTTTAGTTAAACCCATTTGGCACAAATGTAAACCTCTCATTACTGCAGTAATGTAAAGATATCAGAAGATACAGTACAGCAGATGAGCTGAAAGCAGTTTTCACTTCCACACTAACTATTGATTTGTGACTGAAAGAGCTCATTATGCATTTGTGCTGGTTACTAATGCTTAGTGTTTTTAGGGCTGCCCTTTAAGATGAATGTCAAACGAATTTAAATCCAACTTCAATAATGTGGAGATATGCTTAAAAGGGACAATTCATCCAAAACACAAAACTTCATTCATTTACCCTCATGTCACTCCTTAAGACTTTTCTTCTGAATATGGCCTGAAGTGTATAGCACAGTAAATGGACAAGTCATATGGACTATTTTAATGGATTCATTCTCATACCACTTCATTATATGAATGAAGCAATCTCACATTGCTTTCTCACATTGTCACTAATCCAGTCACTAATAATGTCACTAGGAAAGAACATTGTAGGGTTTTGGTATTGACAACATGAGCACAATTTCTGTAAGTATTTGAGTTCATTAGTGGGTATTCCTTTAATTTTCAGGCCTTTTCCTAATTACTGCTGATTATTTTACTATTTCATTAACACCTTTACTGTAGTTTGATTGGCTTCTTTCAAACATGATATTTTATTTTCATGCGTAGTTGTGAAATGTCCTGCACAGACCTTATAATTTAAAGTAACTAGTTTAACCGATAACCCAGACTAGCATCTGCTTCAAAAGCAAACCGTGTTTTTTGTAAAATCATTTGAGTTTGGCGTTTTAGAGATAAATACAGACATATTAGCATTTTTGTCAGTATGCTAAGTTTAGCAGTGAAATGCTCAAAATTGATTTGGCGCTACATATTCTGTCTTTTGAAATCTTGTGGCAGTTTTTTGGATGTTTTTAGTAGAGCACTGTGACATGTGACACTTTTCCTACCAAAACTCTTTTTTATATACACATGCCCAGATTGTTTTTTGCTCATTTTTTAACCTGCAATTGTAACAGTTGACCTGTGCTGATTGACGAAGCATCCCTCTGCTCAGCTCTTCAGTTTGAAGTGGAAGAAGATTGGAGCTCACAAGCTTTGAAGAGTTTCCAAGAGAAGCCGTTCAAATTCCAACCCATCTGTTTTCTCCACTGAAACAGATCACACTTAAGTGGATGGGTGTTATTTTGCTTTGACCTCGTTGGGGAGGTGAAGCTACACTGCAATGGCAGATGGAAGAGGAGCATGTGCTTTTAGAAGCTGTAGATGTTCTGTAGATGTTCTGTTTGGGCTTTTCCTCATGTTCACTATGAAACTCAAAAACCTGCAATTGCAGGAAACAAGAGTCTAACAAAATTTTTCCATTTAGTCGATCTGCTCACTAAGACACAGATGTTTCCCTGAGGAACATCGTCTGAAGCAAATTAGACATATTACAGACAAGCTGAGCTTCCATGACTGAAACATCTCTGTGAGATTTGCAGGCAAAAGACATGATGTATTTCCCATTGACAAGTTAAATCTGTGACCACTTTGAACCCAAACCCACCTCACCTGTCACAAAGACCTTGCCGGTCTCTAAGAGAAAGTCTTTAAAACTCATTCCAGGATGTACTAAGGTAGAGCTGAAGAACCGGTTGAAGGACGGGGTTGACCTTTCTGTCTTCGCTTTTTTTGTTTTTTTTCAATGTAGCTTGAGAAGTAACTCTAATGAGCAGAACCCATCACCGGAGATGCCAGCTGCCTCTTTCAAACACCAGCGCTCACATTTTCTCTCCCTCTGCCGGGCTGTCAGTCTTCTGTGACGGTGCAGCACACCTCCAGATTCAGCCCTGATCTCTATTATGGTCCTCCTATCTGCTATGGGTGTCACAGGGGCCAAACTCAACCACAGGGCCCTTGTCAGGACCACGCAATAAGGGACTCTGAGAAAAAGGTGGAAGGTACGATGCGGAGGAGGGACGGAGACCTGCAGAGTGACTGCCTCCCTCATCCCTGCCTCCTCTCGCTCGCCTTCTCTCCCCGGCCCCCTGTCAGAATCAGTGACAGCCTCATACAATCTTAATGAAGCGTCCTGGAACAAGAGCAGAAGGCTGGACTCATAGATTGAAGGCCGTGTGTGAAGTTTGGGGAGGGACATGTTATTCCTGACACCCTCAGCAATCATTCCAAAACTCCTGCAAGGATCTATTGGTGAGAGAAAGCGGTACAGAAATATCTTCTCTGAAGACACTTGGGCTAAGGCTCTCAGGTGTTATGGTCTTTTTAAAGACAAACAGGGAAATGAAACGAGCTGTTGTAACTGTAAATAAGTGACAGTAGATCATTTACCCAGCTAGACAGGTGCTGGAGTCAGTGTAGAATCTGCCACCGTTTCAATCGCAGTTCTGGGTCAGAAAACGAAAAAGTTTTCCATCAGCCTCTTAAAGCTGTGGACCTCGTACCAGGAACTGTACGGTAAGACAAACAAAACAGCAAACACAAAACTAAATGATGATAATAATAACATTTTTGATGACATCAAGATGAAATCTCAAAGGTGAAATGTGTAATTTTTGTGCAACTAGCAGCACCAAACAAAACAAAGTTTTAAACACTCTCTTCAGCTGCTATTGGTGGGCAAAACATGTTTGTTTGACCCACTCAAAGAAACAGATTACAGTTTTGTTTGGTACCATTAAAGGTGCAAAAACAACACTCTTTCCCTTTAAAACATGTTCTGAAAACTAGAAGTAAAATTTGTAAAAAACAGAAAGATAAATACATACACCATTTCACCAAAAGATTGTTTCAGAGGCATTTCTGCTTTGGGAAAGCAAATACTTACAATATCTGTCAGATGTTACAAGCAGAAAGTGCATCTGGGCCAACAGCAAGATACAAGAGAGCAACAGGGACAAATCATTTCAGTTTTCCAGAAAGAAAGTGCTGTACCTTCATGACACAAAGATTATTGTGCTGTCTGTCCTGCGACTGGATTTCAACATGATTGTTATCTTATTCCTCAACCACAAATGCTAAGAGTCTGTGATTTCTGTGAAATCTTGTCACATTTCTTGTGTGTGTTCTGTGTGATTAGATTATTTGACTGTTATTGGTGCATCATTGAATTCTGATCGTCCCTGCCCTAAACTGCACATAAAAAAAGCCATTTTTCTGTTTAAGTTGTCAGCAGACACAATAAGATGCAAAGTGGGCCAAAAACTGAACATTGTCTCATTGCCTAGTATAATATAAAGAATACATATTCATACTGTAAATATTCATTCTAAGAAAAATATTATGAATGTGTTGATCTTTTATACAGCTACCATGTCTCACAACAATAAATTCAACAGGTTGAAGACTGAAATGGTGTGAGCTGTTGTTTTGCTCTGTGGCTGGTGTTGTGTTCATTTTGTGCTTTCATCACACAAATTATTGTTTCATATTTCTATCCTGTGACTCTGTATTTCTCTCAGTCTTTAAATAACTTGCTTAATGCTACAGTCACAATGTTGAAAAAAGAAGTCTGTACAACCCCAAAAGTCTCACAGGCCAAACATGGTCCAAACACAGTTCAAAACAGCCTCTTGCAGGACTCAAAGTTATTAGAACTGAAGTGATGATTTACTGTCAAACTAATTATATAAAACATGGTTGAAACTGTTAAATAAATATTCATAAGAATATTCTAAAGTATCTAAAATATTATTTATTGAAGAAAATGTAGTAATATTCTCCATAGAAACTTCCCTCAGGCACTTTTTTTATTTCCCTTTAATAAGTAATTACGTCTATATATTTTGCTATTCAAACTGTGCACAATTATAATGTTCATTTATTTGTTTTCCATTCTTTGCATTTAGCATATTTTTCACTGTTGTCCACAACTCTTTGTCTCACAATTGAAAAATTAAGAACAACAATATTTCAATTAAAAAACCAAAAGCATTTCTGCATTTGAATCTGAAGGAAAAGGCAGGAGTCACCTGAGATCCATCTCTTCATCCATCATGTTAAATCACATCTGAAGGCCACTGCTGGACTGAGATTAGAGGTTTCACACGGGTTGATTTGAGGCCAGAAGGACACGTCAATAGGTCTGAAGTCAGTGGTCTGAAAGGTTACATCGGTCTGTGGCTGGTGGATTACAGTCTAATACCACCTGTCAGAGCTCTGCACAGACAGCACAGCACACAGCAAGACACTCAAACATTATACAGGTTGTTCTTCTTTTCAAATGGTTTTCAATTACCTGAACATTTGGTCATTTTATTAATGGCATCAGGTCTTGAATTCACTCTGGAACACAGAGGCAGATGTTGAATTTATGATACTGAGCACCAAAAACTATGACGACCGCTTTGGTCTAAGTGAGATTCTTTACAATACCAGAAGTTATTTCATGGAAAAAACTACGTCTGCGGGATCTGTAGTGTAATGCTAACAGTGTTTATGGTGTTATAAAGACGACTGCATGATCACGAACCTCTGGGACATGCGAAAGAGTAAAGGCGATTTCTAGCTGATGTGGTAAAGTTGCAACCTGTATCCCATATCTCTCCATGGCAACTAGCCAGTGCGGTGAAGAGTGAGCCGAGAAGGAAGATTAAAATGCCCCCAGCAGTTGAGAGGGTGGGAGGGGTCTTCAGTCCCATCACATATGGTAGCAAATTAGTCCAGTCGCAGCAGGATCTGTGTGTGTGTGTGTGTGTGTGTGTGTGATGTTGTATAGATATATAGATGTTGTCTAGATGTGGAAGTTCTATATTCAGAAAAATACAAAAGTGCTTTTATCTCACTGCAATGACTCAGAACGCATTAAAAAACAATAAATACATTTGAACAATTTGATAAAACAGGAGAAAGAGACAGATAATGACAGAGAGAGTCTTTTCCAATTCAGTGGCACAAGTAATATATGATCACTAAAGCATTACCTCTGAAGTGAGAAATTATGCCCTTAATGGCGATTAAAACTCCAACAGTTGCATGAATCATACATTTGTTCCACGCAGAGATATTTTTTAAAGCTAGAACTCAAAGAAAATGACCAAGACTATAATTTCTCCTTTTCTTTTGAATTTGACTGGCAGCTCATTTGTCTACAGATGAAGCCCTCATGAGACCAGCTCATGAAAACTTAATATTCTATTTCAAGTGACTTTTATTGATTTGAATATTTAAAAAACGCCCAGAAGTTTCAATGAAATTTTAGAGATAGACCAGGTGGTTTGAACTCAGTGATGTTTGAAGTGTTTTTTAAGTGTTTGATTTGAGCAGAGGATAACAGCAGGACAAATATGCTTCAGTTTACCAATCCAGCACATATAAAGAGCAGCTGTAAAACACATCTAGACTAGAGGAAGAAAATGTCAAGTTAACTTATCAGATGCTTTCTGTTGCGTCTCTGTGGTAATTGTTGTGTGTGTGTGTGTGTGTCGTCGCTCGCGGTGCCGACGTCTCACTGAATAATTTCATTTCGCTAGCGTGGAAGCTAATTCTTAGCTCAATTACTTTTGAATAGTTAGCATAAAGAGTGATCAAACGTTTGAAAAATCAAAACAACGCGAGAGGGAAATGAAATCAGGTGAAGAACATCGTGCTAAATGTGAGGCTCGTTCAAACATGAAATAAATCAAAGCAGGTGAAATAATCGGGCGGTTTCATTATGAGATGATAGCGGCACACTGATGTGTTTAATGCTGTACTGACATTCAGAACTATCCACTGCTCTTATACAGCATAAATCTACTTAAATAACCCAAACCATAACCCTGCCGCTAAAACACAGCTAAAGAATCTCACACGTGTAATATTATCTCCATGCAGCCGTCTGATCTTTCCACATCTGCTGCTGGACGTTCATTGGATATTCAGATGCTCAGATAGCCACATCTCAAGCAGAATGAAGATGCATTTGGTGACACCAGTAGTGCTTTAATGACGTACTTCATCTTTAATTAGTATAATTATTATTAATGACCGCACAGGGTCCAGGGGTCACGCCACGTGCCAGGAGCTGCGCTGTGATTGGTTGACCTTTTCCTTTGTTACCTCACTCTCTCTCTTTATTTGTGATTAAAGTGAGGACAGTTATTTGGAGCGAGCGCACACGCAGAGAGACCTGAAATGAGAGCGCAGAGGATACACTGATTCCGTCTCCAGAGAAACGACTGAGACATTTGATACCTGCATCCTTCATGTCTCACACACACACACACTCTTACTCACGGTTAAAATCTGGCCCACTGGGGATTAGGATTGATTACTTAATTGCTCCTCACAGGGTCTGTTACCTCTAGAGAGCAATTTGAGTGAAGCACACAGAGTCCCCACTCGACTRAAATTGAGATGTAACTCAAACTAGGGAAATGGCAAAAYGAAGAGCTGCTAACAGACTGAAAATTTGTTGCCTTCACTGAAGTTGTCTTTTCATTTCAATCTGTTTTTTTTATTAGTCACAAATATCTTCAGGTCATGTTTCAGACTTAAATAATAAAAAATAAGTGTATTTTGCTTAAATGTAGCCTGAATTTAGGCCCAATATTAATGTTTTGCGTGTGACATTCTTTTTATTATAATTAAACATGACCCCTTTCCATTATCGTTATATATGCATAATTCTCATTACTGTAAAAGTTATATTATTTAAATGGAATAGGAGTTACACTTTGATTTTCAATTCAATTAAATGTTTAACACTTCACCGGGGATGTGCCATGTGTCAGCCTGCATCTAAATGACTCTAACATCTGTGGTAATGAAGTCCCTTGAGCATCTTGTGCTGTCCCACCTTAAATCCATCCATCTCCTGGACCCCTGCAGTTTGCCTACAGAGCCAAGAGGTCTGTAGATGATGCAGGTAACATGGTCCTCCAGCATGTGGGCTCCTCAGGAACCGATGCCAGGATCCTGTTTGCGGGTTTCAGCTCCGCTTTTAATACAATCATCCTGCTACAGGGCAACGTCTCCCAGCTGAGTGTGCTGGATTCCATATGCAGGTGGATCACTTCCTGTCTGACAAGAGAAGAATGAGAAAACATGCATCAACCGTCATCTTCTTCCTGTACATCAACAGCTGCACCTCCAATCATCAGTCTGTCAAGCTGCTGAGGTGTGCGGATGACACCACCCTCATTGGGCTCATCTCTGAGGGGGTTGAGGCTGCCTATAGGTGCGAAATTGAACATCTGCTAGCCTGGTGCAGTCAGAACAACCTGGAGCACAACACAGTGAAAACAGTGAAGTAGAGGAATAACTCAGTTCCACCTTCCTCAGTCAGCACTGTGCACGTCCACTTTCTGAGAACCATCATCACGTCAAGTGGGAGCGTCAGCTCTCTGATATTAATTGTATTATTCTTATTATTAGTGGTGTTTGTGAAGCAAAGCTTCACTATTTCTCTCTTGCACAATTCTTTTTCTGGACAAAACTTGCCCTATAGACTTCCATTGAAAAAATCCCATAGACTTAACAT
>JAZGTK010023268.1:0-10007 GCA_036877625.1 Ambastaia sidthimunki | reverse complement strand
TTACAGGAGCTGTAGTTGTTTACAATATAGGGAAAGTTTTTTAATTTTTTTAACATTCCAAGAACTTTTAATATAACATTTCTAATGTTTTTGTTACTTAATAACACTTTTAAAACCTAAAATTGTTAGCAGGGACAGTAGCAAAAGTCACTTTCTGTCTGTACTCCACTGTTCTGTGCCATAAGGGCAAAAACACCTAAAACAAATCTATAGGACAGATTGACCTTACATTATATTCCATATGTTATGATCCATATCAGGAGTTTTGAGTGCATCCTTTACATAATATCCAGGGAAAGCTTTATTGGACACAATTAGAAATTCCAGACTGCAGGGTTTCACGTTTAAGGAAACATTTCCATTAGTGATCAAAGACACAAATTGTGCTTCCATCTGATTATGTATTAATTTTTCATGCAATGATATGTTTGAATGTTTATTTAGTCAGGAAATTGTGCTTGTACTGTGGACACATGAATGATGAGATCAGAGGCAACAGTTGAGTTACTTTCATCTCCACTGAAGGTGAGTTACATCACTTACTTTTCTGCTGGTTAAACATGATGCAGTTTGATAAATGTTGCACTAACAGCTTAAGAATAACGTCTTTGATATATGATATATAACGTTTCTGCCAGAATGTTTGTGATAACTTGAGCTTGAACTTTTGTTTTGTTCTGAGAATGTTCCCTGTTAGTTGTGTCTCTTTTCTCACAGGCAAATCTTAGTGGATAATGACTGTTGGAATCGGCCCGTGCTGTTATATATTATTGCCTTGAACCAGCGTGATAGCCTTTGTTAACTCTTTCTTCTTTAATAATTACAGTTTGGTTTTTAATCATGTTCTCTCACACACGGATGACCCTGAGGTTTTCTGTCTTAAACAGAGGAAATAAGGAACATTTTTAAGTGCTTGGCACTTCGGATGAGCATTTCTAAGGCGAATATTTTATTACTCGTTCCTCGGATACAACACTAAACATTTCCATAATCTTCACAGTAAACAGACTCATTTTCAATCGTTCCTCATGGCTCTATGCAAAACAGGCTGTTGTGAATAAATGCATTTTAAAATTGGGGTAAAACACGGCATACATGTGATGATGGATTTGACAGCTCTCTGTGAGGCAGAGACGTGTGTTGTGTACTCAGTGTTAATGGAGAGCTGAGCACAGATGCTACTACAGTAAATATATACAGCATAAAAAGCTCTTGAGAGAGAGAGAGAGAGAGTAAAACATTGTACCTAAATATCTATATAATTGAAACTTCTTAATGTTCTGATACACGTTTGGTGTCTGCTTGATGTTCTTTCACATATGCAGTGGCTCGCTGTATTTTGAAAACTGTGAAAGAACCGTTATTTCTCCCGTTATCTGAAACATATCATTTTGTATGATTACATATGATTTGTGATTTGCTGCATAAACTCACATATGCGACTCTGAATTTAGATTCCTCATGTTTTGTGAGGATCATCGCCTGTAGCGCTCAGCAACAGAAAACAAACATGTTGGTTATCTTCCCCCCGTTCGCTCTCTCTCTTTACATTGTAACTCTTGGGTGGCAGCGAGTCTTGTTTTTCATCACACTAGGGATGTTGCGAGCACAGGCCTCATGGTTCGGAGTGACAGAATTAGTTGCCACTCAAGATTACAGCTCAATAAAAGTGACACGCGTCAACAAAACAGCTTTATTTATACAGCTAAGACACGCCTCTGACAAACTGCAGCCTGCCGGAAAACCACATTTCTGACATGAGAATAAAAAACATGATACACTCAACAACACACTCATAAAAGAGTGAAAGAAGTGTTTGCATTACACTGAGATCAGGAGGCAAAAATATCTCCAAATAAAACAAAAAACAACAGAAACTCTCTCAGTTGCCTCAAAGGAACCAAGTCACAGCGATATACTTACAAAAATAGATTTAATAAACAGTGTGAGGGATTGTTTAAATAGAGAGAGAGAGAGAGAGAGAGGGTGTGAATGAGAGATGCTGTTCGCAGTTAACAGGGATTGTTCTGAAAATATTCTCTAAGGGTTCTCTCAAAGTTATCAAAAAACTTGTTTAATGTATATCAACATATATTAAATACATTACTTTTAAGTAGTTAGTGGAATGTTTTCATAACAGAATTTTAAAAAAGTCTGAATAAATGTCACATAAATGCTATACCCTATATATATATGTTATTCTGTGTTGTACAATGTTTGATAATTTCCATGTTTTCTGTGTTTGTATTTATCAGGGTTCCTGAGGTCCAACCTGTCACCTTCTGTCACATGTTTCCTGATATACTCAAATTTCTTTCTTTTGACCTCACAGGCATGATGGTCAGAGGAGGACGTGGTGTTAATGAGACAAAGATTTTCTTCTTTTTAGCTTCTCTGTTAATTTTAGAATGTTTTACATCCTTTCCACAATACTCAATGCTCTTGTGATTCATATCTGAACGTTTCTTTATAAAAGAGTTTCACGTATTCCTGTAATGGACACATATCACTAATACAAACAGACACAGATATCAGAAGGGTCACAGCTGAAGTGATGTCATGAACAGAACTGGATAAGGCACAAGACCCCTCGATACTACAAAACAGTATTGTTGTAATTCCATATCTGTGATTTATGTTAATGTGCACACAATCCACAGAAGATAATCTCTGGAGGAAAAACTGATTTTTTGATCACAGATTGATAGGATTAAACCCAATTAGTTTGATTTTAAAAATAAATACTGCATATTCAAAACGTATTATTTATATTTTACTGTCAGCGTCTGACACACACACACACACACACACACACTTCTTGACTTCTGTATACTCAGGAAATCTGTTTTCAAACAGGCGTGATTTCACAGTTTTAAAAGCTTCAGAGCGATTTGCATGCCATCAGTTCATACAAAGAAAAACATTCCGGATTTACCATAAAGATATTTCCACACAAACACCATTCACGCATTTTAAAGGGTTTTCGCTAAACCCTCAGTCCTGTCAAAGGAGCTGAAATGTTTGCCGGCACATTTTTTAATTATTGCTTTTAAATTTTGCATGTTCGTTTCAAATCGTTTCTGAACAGTAATGATATAATCTACAGGTTTAAAATTTCTCAGTTTCACTAATTAAACGAGGAATCAGAGCTCTCCATGACCCTGAAACTCAATGAATGCCTTACAAACAGAATAATGTTAAGTCAAAAATCAGACCAAATCATTCAATTTTTCTCGACTGTACAGGGATCTAATTATTGACAGTTGAGATGATAAAAGTTTCACTGCAGAGGCCTGACCTGAGGTTAAAAAATAAAATACATTAAATAAAGTATTTCATTTCTCCTGTGTGATAAGCTTATAATTGTATAATCACCCCTGACTTCTCATCCTCTCGCAGGACTGCGTCTCAGGTTTGCTTGTAAATGAGAATCGATTTGTTTGTTTCACACCATCTGATTCATTCAAATATTTTGGCTCTGGGATCAAACATACATGTTTGGAATATTTCAGTGTCTTGGGGCCTGTGAATGTCAGAACGGAATATAAAAAATGCTTTTGGTTAACATAAACAGAAAACTAATGGTTAGATTTGAGTGTTTGGTCAGGTGGTAAGAAAGGACGGACGTCTTGACAGTTAAGTTCGTTTTAGGTTACGCCATAAGAGACGGCACCCCAGCTAACAAAAAATATTCTCAGAATGTTAGCTAACATTCTCTAAAAGTTATCAAAAACGTTCTTGCAGTGCATGTTGGTGGACGTTATTCAAAACGAATACGTTATCAAAAACGTTATTCTTAAGTTGTTGTAAAAACTTGTTGTATTAATATAAAATGTATAACTCTTTCAGCCTGTGTGTAATGCAGTCATGAAGTGAAGACTGCTTCATGCAGGGTTTTAAATATTAAGAGTTTGGACAGTCCACATTAATAATTGATTGATGATGTTCTAAAACAAAATGTCTGATGTGTGCAAAAAGACAGAATCTGAACGTCAGTGTACCAGCAGACTGCTCCTAAACATGATGAGACACATCTGAACAGTGTACGATTATTACAAAGCAAAATCCACTCAATATTCAAGTTCATATTCATGCAAAATGGTTTTAATATATTAATTTTATATTTTCTATCAGTGTCCTTATATCAGTGTCCAGTATAACCTTTCACATCTTTAATCTGATAGATTGTTTTCAGCATTGCACACTGTAAACAGGTTTTATAGATTCATTCCACAAATAAGATTAAGTTTAGCCATCATACTGACATAATGAGTTCTAGATTTGAAGCGAATATTCTTGGACTGAGTGTGAACTGAAAGTAAACTGGTTCACCTGCAAACACTTTTGAGGTTGAACTACCTCCTGCCTCAAACCACAAATCAGGATGTCATTTCATTTGCCAGTTCATTGAGAACAAATCAGCAATGTGTTTTGTCAAAAAGAAAGAAAAGTGTATTTGTAACCTTGTTATTTTTCTTAAATAGAAGCTTTGGGTGAATGAAACCAGGAGTGAGAGCAAACAAAAGGTCATTGGATTGATGCATTCATGCATTAATGTCTGTGCTGTGCTATAATTGAAGGAAAACTATTAGCTGATTATGCTAAAGCCTGGACACAATTCATCTGAAAATAATAATAGCAACCCACAGAAACAAATATGTTCCATTTTGCTTGCAGCAAATAATTACAATAATAAGATTTTCTTCTAAGCTGGGACAGATTCAACAGAATAGATTGAGTGAAATCAAAAGTCAAAAGCTTTGTGTCAAAAGCTTTTGTTGCCACACCTTATTTGTGTTTCCTTATTTGTGTTTCCTTTGTTGATCCAGCAGTTATGCAGGGTGCTTATATTTACTTAAGTCATTGATATTTTCTTTGAGGTTTTGTCTATAAGTTGTTTTGTTTGTTGTTTTAGCCTTCAAACACCCTGAAGTCATTGATCCATGTTTCTCATAATGTAAATACATATACAGTAAATCCTAATATAATTCTGTGTTTATCTCTCTCAGTCAGGCGGCTGAATTAAATGTTTAGCTCAGTTCCATTATTGCACCCTTAACTCTCTAGATAAGGTGTCATACAATATATAATACATTACTAAGCTTGCAAATTCATTCTGTTTTACTCGCAGCATAATCCACAATGTTGCATTCATATCAGACACTCTTTGAGGTCAGACACCAGATCTAATGGCCTATCGGAGCTCTGGTCGACCTGACAGTGTGGAAGTGCCACATTTTTAAATTTGCACCTCTCCCGCTCTGTGGCATCCTCTCATTTCCTCTGTGTTAATCAGGTGACTGTGAGCTCAGTGATGGTGACTAATGAAAAGTCACTCTGACTCTGACTGAGATGCAAACCTGAAGGAAACTGAGAAGATGAGATGGACACCGGCTGCAGCCTCAGTTTGGAGAGTCCATCTATTTTTCACATGTGACTGGTGAATAAACTGAATTCAGAACTGTAATGAGATTCATCTGCTTATGAAATGAAATGTTCTTATTTATGTTGTAAGTAGGTCAAGATAGTGGAGTCATCAGTGGTTTTCATTTCCAAAATAGGGTTTGGGATAATGGAAGGAAGATGCTGTGGGGATGTTGTGTTAAAGAAGCAACTCAAGAGCATTGTGTTAGCAGCACTACAGTTGTGGGTTCGATTTTCAGGAAACACAAAGACTGACAGAACGCCTGCCAAGTGTCTGCCAATTGCATAAATGTATATAAATGCTGTTTGTGTAAGTTGCAAGTCCAAACCCACTGTTATATCAGCCAGCAAAACCTAATCAAAAAATTACTGTAGCTGTAACATTAGGAGAAAAACCTGTTGGTTTTTGGTGTGATGGTCTTTGAAGTGTTAATATTTTGTCCGCTGCTTTTATCTTCCTGAAAATGGTTAAATTTTCCTGTGTAGATGATTGTATTTTATTAAGCAAGGAACATTGAGGACAATGTTTTTGTTTTTAAATATATTGGCATGATGATATATGAATGTATAAAGCAACCAGGAATAACAGTCAGTTACCTGAGACATGGCTGAGTGGCAGCTTGCGTGATTTTTGAGTCATTTCTGTCATTTCATTCATTTGGGCACCTGGATGCTGCCGGGAAACTATCAGAACATGCGTCTGAGGTGGATTATCTAAATGTGAGCCACTCAACTGGTTAGTTAAATTGTGTTGCTTAATGGCATAGAATATGTTCTGCAGTTTGGACACTTAATTATAATGGGACACAAATGACGTGGATTTTGAGCAGACACATTTAAGAACCTCTGGGTTGCAAAGATTGTCTAATCTATCCTCTGTTCTCTTGCTAACATTTAAAAAGCCTGTCTAGACAACTCAGTGTTGTTGATTTCAGAAGCATGTTCAGAGAAGATGTAGGTCTGTTTATTTTTGAGTACGGATAATAAATGACACACGTGCCGTCTGTCACAGCAACACTTTAGCTGCAATAAGAGCTGATTGTATTTATAACGCTCAGCTAACAGGGAACATTCTCAGAACGTTGGCTAACATTCTCTAAAAGGTATCAAAACATTCTTGCAGTAACTTCAGTAGAACGTTATATATCATATATGAAAAACATTATTCTTAATTTGTTAGTGGAATGTTTAAAAACATTACATATTTAAAAAGAGTTTTTAATAATGTTCTTTAAACCAAACAACGATGTTAATACGATGTTTTGAGCATTCCTATAGCATTCAAAATAACATTTTTAACATGGATACCTAATGGAAACGTGTGGAAAACATTCTTACAACCTAAAATTGTTAGGTGGGAAGTATGATCATGGTTTCCTGTTACTCCAGATGGCTGGTGTGTGTTCTCTGGATTAAGATGTGTGTACATTGTGTAAATAAGGAGATTGAGTATTAAAATGCTTGTTATAAATATCAGTGTGTTTCTTTCTTGTGCTACATTATTATGTACATACAGTTTAACAGAAAGTCGCTTTACACCCGACCTACACACAAGATTTGTGTTTGTGCACAATTCAGTCCCCATTAGACACACTGATCACATGTGAACAGGAGCTACAATTAATCTTAATTACAGAGCAGATATTGTGTTACACATATTACAAATCCTGCCGGGACACTGAGAAAAAATGGAGAAGAAATGAGATGGGGATTACTGCTCAATAATCTCATTAATGTCTGAAAGCAGCGACAGGACTTCTCACCCCAGCTGCTCAATTCATGGAAATATTTTGGACTTTACAACAGCACAAGACTGTAAAGAAACGAGTGGTGAGTAGGAGTTTTTGTTGAAAGAAAACCTCTCAGCCTCATTACAGTGAGCTATTCTAGCCAGTTTTCTCAATGCCTTTGAAAAGTGTGTTTTATGTTTTGTCTTTAAAGCTTTCAATACATGTATATATGATTAACAAGTCTCAGTGACATCACCGTGGGTCATATCTGAAACACTTTGCTTGTTTGATACAAAATAATTGTGTGTATTTTGGTTGCTTCTCTATTATCTTGAGAGTTCATATCTCAGGATCAAACCCCAGCAGTCATCTCTGTATCATGTAATAGTCTGAGTGAGATTCAGTGAGTTTCAGCTGCGCTCTGGGTGAAACATCTATTTTCATACATGAAGTGTTGAGCCAAGTCACACTTTGAGAAAAACAGCAGAGACATATGATGCCACAAATAAACAACAATGAGGATGTACAATTGAGCTGAACAGAGTTTAATTTCCTGTATAACAAGATGTTTTAGTCTGTAATATGATTATGTATATAATGTTTTATTCTGTAATTTTATTCTGTATATTATATGTATATATGTATAAATATATACATGTGTGTATGTTTGTCATTCACATACATATGTATACATATGTATATATATATATATATATATATTAGATATATTATATATATTAGATTTCAGGGTTAGTTTAAGCCTAATGTTTAGGCTTAGGATTGTGTTTGGTGCTTCTACAGTTTTCTAACTCATATTTTCCTCTACTTTAAAGGCTGGTTATGGTTAGGATTGGTAGTTTGGATTGGGTTAACCTTTCTTTTTTCTACCGTTTGCTAATATTAAAACTCTCATGGGTGAGAACTTCCTTCTGTGTCTGTTGTGTTGGCACATGGGAGCTGTGATCCTGAATTCACTTATCCTGCTAAGAGGCATCGCCACAGATAATCCCAGACTTCAGAACAAAGAGTTTCAGCAAAGAAACAGGGTGACTAAATTCCCTGTGTTCACTGTAAAGAGACTAAAAGAGGAAATGTCTGCTAAATAATGAGTCTGTCTGATGAGGTAACAGTGACAAAACAGCTTATGAAACAACGACTTGGGGGCAGAAAAGTATCCGTGTGTGGAGTTTAGAAATTGCATTTGATTTTTTTATTTATTTGTTTGTTTTTCAAGGAGCCTTCAGGCATGAAAATATTACTTGCGTGTTAAATAAGACGTCTTTGTAGGATTTCAATGGCTAATAACCTTTAGCACCATTAACACTTTTTTCAAGCTGGTAAATACTGTAAAGTAATTATCACTACGGTATGAGGTCACTCTTTTTCTTCATCCTGCCAAGGTCGCCATGCCGACACTTCCTTTGCAGACAGGATGTAATAATTTTTCAGAACATTAGAGGGGGTTTGACCTGATCGAACGATACAGAAGTTATTTAAGCTCTTTATCTCAGTTCAATAGAGTTTTATTATGATGCATCTGTGTTAAAAGTGTACATGTATCTTACAAAGTGTATCTTTCCTTGCCATCTGTTACGTTTTATGAAATTAGAAGGAAAACTGTTTACTTTCTAGATTAAAGCTGGAATCTGCTCGGTCTGCAAATGTTTTATATGTTTATCCAGCGTTTGACCCTCAAAGATCTACAGACAACATGTTGCTCTGAGGCAAAAGGCGTTACACGCTACACAAATATGTTATTTGGATAATTAACAGAGTTAAAAATGTATCTAGCTCAGAGCAATAAGCATCAGGGAGGAAAACATTGCCTTTAATTTATCTCACCATCTCATTAAAACATTTTCGACTCTATTTTGGTTTGTAGAGTAATTAAGACAGATGTGGGGGGGTTGGGAGGGGTGGATGTCAGATACAGAGCTGGAGTCTCCCTGCAGAACAGACCAACCCATTAAATACACACATCCTGTCCATTGTGAGTGATTTCTATGACCACATCCATGAATTAGAGATGCTTCGATACATCTTGCATTGAACAAACCATATCCATTAGTGTGCATGAAAGACTTGTTAATGGACGGCATGTCCGTCTTTATTTTATTGTAGATGGCATCGACTGACACTGGATTATATAAACTTGCGTCACTGGCAGCACAGAGAAAAGTTAGTCAGGAGTGACACCAAATCAGATGGAAGTGTTTGGAATGGAAGTAGCGAGACTTTAACACTCGCGTTAGTTCCGCGCTCTGACTCTGAAACATTTACTGCGGCCGGATCAATGCAGTGCTGATTCAAAAGTTCTGTAGATTTGTGGACCGCAGCCTAACAGCCTCTGCAGACGGAGAGAGGAAGCTACTGCGGAGATGAGAGGAGGTATCCATCTACCACAATCAGCCTCCCCATCATTTTTGACACCACCGCAAACTAAAAGGCTACATTAGGCAGCCTTTACCTAACACTGCAGCCCAGATTTTGCCAGCTTTAATCAATAGAAACAGACCAGCCGTGGTTTTTGCAGTACGTTTGCATATATATTTGCTAGATTACAAAAAATAACAGAAAAAGGAAGCATATATTAAACACATCTTTGCTAAAGAATGAATTGAACTCTAAACAACATTTATTTAATTGTTTAGAACTTTGCAGTTTTTGATTCAGTATTCATCATTTGTTGTGTGTACAGTAGTTTACACTAATCCTCTCTGGGCCCATTGTGTTCAGAAAGATAATCTGCACTCATTGTTTAATCAGTCCAAATGTTTAGCATTCTGACAGGTGTCCCGGTTTAACGCTACTCTGAGTGAATTATCAGAGCTACATGACCCACATGAGAGCTTT
>JAZGTK010023267.1:0-10007 GCA_036877625.1 Ambastaia sidthimunki | reverse complement strand
AAAACAAGCTGGTTGAGGCCTAACAGAGAGGCAATACCCTTTGTGTCGGGCTTGATCCAGGAGTGCAGATTCAGTGTCTGGGGTGCCTGAAGCAGAGCTAGGGCAGCAGGTTCCAATCCAAGCTCTTTAGCGCGCCGGGCCTTAGACAACTTACTGCCCTTTTTATAGGGGGCATACTAAAGACAACACAGTATTTCTTGTTAGTTCATTCGGTCAGTTCACCAAATCATCACTTACAGTAATATAGTCTTACAGTAATAAGCACTAAGAAGGCCAAGACAAAATGTGTGGACTTTTGTGCTTTTTCTACATTATTTTTGGGAAAACATGTAGATGTGAACATGGTAAACTGTATTAAAAGGAGTTGATGGTGCGACACTGTTATTGCTAGCAGAAATATATTGCAAAAATACCAAATTATTATTAACCCAACAAACAAGAAGCGGGACATGTGTAGAACTTTGTAAATGGCAGACTTCAAATTCTGTGGAAATGTTGTGGGGTTACTGTAGAGTTTTCTTTGTGGGTCTAGTAATAAGCAAATAGTTTGTTTTCAGCTCATCTTGTTCTCACCACATGGTCTACTTCATCAGCTGTTGTGGAGTTCTTCAGAGCCTTTTCTAACTGTGAAGTAAGAACTCCCTCCTTCTTCAGTGTTTGAGCAACAGCCCTGCTCTTCTTTGCCACTGACCTGAGATACACATAGCATGTCATATATAACAGGTAGAAATACCTTTACTTTGCACAGTCTGGGCTGAAATCCCTCACACTATTACCAAATTACACATTAATTACAAAACAATTTATTCCATTATATTTTGTATGGGATGTTGAAACTCTCTGCAGTCCGTCACAGATCACTATTGGATTATGCAGCCTAATTAGGGAAGACATTTAAAACTTATTTTATTAAGATGAATTGCTAAATATGCTAGCAGGTGCACATCCACCCATCCAGTGTCCGCAAAGTTAAAATCAAACATCTTATCTTACAACTGCAAAACAAACATTTTACCCTATTTCTATGAAAACAAGTAAACTAGCACAAAGATATGATTTTAATAATAAAATGTCAAGCATGTCTTCTAAAATAGAGAGGTATCTCTGTGTAAATCTGGAAGAAAAAGAATTTTCTTCCTGACCTCCTGTTTTGTCCTTAAACTTCTTACCGTAGCTCTTCAAGTGCTAGCTGCACGTCCCTAACAGCATCTGCATCCATATGGTTGATCAACTCCTTTCTATATCGCACCATGAAAGGCACAGTGTTCTCCTCCTGCAGAAGCTGAGCAATGTTTGCACACACCCACTGCTCCACACCCGTCTTCTCAGAAAGAACCTACACAGGAAAACACAGACACACAATTTAGACACTTCAAAGTATACTTCTAGTTAGGTTAACTGTGGCCCATTTAAAATAAAAAAAAGTCTTGAAAAAATTTGAAATAGCTTTCAAATTTTTTTCAAAAAAGTACCTTCGTCAAGATGAAATTTATTTGGTTTGCTTTGCATCACTAACACACAGGTAAATGTAGTAATAAAATTTATACTGTATGAATCTATAGCCTGTGCTGGTTCCAATACAACATGGAATCAGCCTAGAAAAAAAACATTTTTATGCCTCAAGAAAGAAATAACCCACCTGAATCGGATCCCAATTCATCTGTAGGTCTTCCAAACTGGAATTTCCTGGTTTGAGTTTTATTGGTCTTCCCTGGGGTGCATTTGTCCTCTGCTTCTTCTGAGCAGGTTCATCAAAGGTGAAGTCTTCTGGTTCCTCTTTTTTTACCCTGGAAAGATGTTGGCTGGATGACGGCCCCTCATCAGGCACGTCTTCTGGGATAGCTGCATTATTACTCAACTCACTGTTTAAGTTGATGGATAACCTCTAAAACAAAGCAACAGGTTGGAATGCAGTTTGTAGTCTGTGGGTACTAACAGCACACTTATTACATGGGCAATTCCTCTGAAGCAACTTTCCTATCTTCTTTCGTATCTTCTTAACTTTTGGTTTCATATCTCCCTCCTTTGCTTTCATGAAAGCATGCACTCGACTCCACAAAATGCAAAAAACATACTGTAATACTATACCTTTCTATCCCAGTGCAGTTTTATTACTAATAGATTAATTAAGGTGTGTACCCTGACAAGGTCAATAGAAAAGTTCATTTCAATGCAGTAGGTTCTTTATATATAATTACTGTGTTAAAACAGGCACTGCTGACTTTTTACATATCAAATATTAAAGAGATGTTGAGAAACCGGTCCTCTGTTTACCTCTTCTTTGACTGTCACAAGTGGCTGTGATGCAGACTTTGGTAGGATTTCATCCTCAGGTTGTTGTTCTGTTTTAGGATTTTCCTTCCTGGGTTTAGGAGTCCTCACTGCTCTTGGCTTTCTCTCCACTTTAGGTTTGGGATCTTTGGGTTTGGCGACCCTCCTGATGACTTGTTTCTTATCGGCCATTTCATCTTTCCCTCTTTGGCGTCTTCCTTTCACTTTCCCATCATTTACGTTTGGCAGCCATTCCTCTAACTCCTCACTGTCATCTTTCTGATTACCCGTCCTGTAACAGGGTGATGTTATCATTCCATACAGCATACAGGTATAACATTTTGTACATTAATTGAGGAAAGGTCACACCAATGTGCTTTAACTATTCGAATCACATTTTTGAGTCATGTGAATTCATTGAAGGCATTTCAATAAAGTTCTCATAACTTCAATCAAAGCTGTGGTCAATATTGAAATCTGATATATAAATGGTGCAAGTAAAAACAGAAAAAGAATGCAAGTAAAGCAAAGTTGAGAACTCACATGTCGTCAGAATCATCATCTGTAGTAGGTTCTTTATAATCCTTTGCTGTTCTTGTTCTTCGAAGCATCTTGGTTTGGACAACAACCAATCAAATAGCACAAAAAACAAGTCTGATAAGTATCCTGGATGTCATGTTTATACAGAACACTGTTCAATTTTATCCGACCTAGTGCACTGTCTACATTTTATTAGTTGAGTTGCCTTTTTACTTTAACTATACTATCAAGATTTACTATGAGCAAATCTTGTGCACAGTACTGAGCACAATACAATAGACTTTTAACATTATTATGGCTACATGTTAAATGACAGGCTTGAATACATCATGATGAAAATTTTCTTCAGTGTCTCACTGACTATTTTCAAATTTAGCGCGCAAACACGTACTGTGAAATCTTTCTAGGCTTTAAATACTCATTCACATGAAGACCGATTAAAGCTGATATGTCAACCCACGGAAGTTCCTCAAAACTGTTGAAACTCACAATGTTTCTCTGACACATCAAACGAGCTCCTGTTTCACGATAGATGGGACCGCTGAATGAAGGTTTGTTTCCTCCGCGACGTCAACGGGAAATGACGTGACGCCTATAATGCATAATAAAGGCTCGTCTACATTTTTATTCTGAATAATGTAACATCTTTTTTTAAAAACAGTATTTGTATAATTAAATTCATACAATGCTGTATTTGTTGTGTATACTTGTTTGTTGTTAATAAGGTGTTTTGGTAAGAAAGTGTAAAATTGTCGCATATTCCTGTCTATATGATCAATATCTTATATGAATATGAACATAACATGTAAACAACAATCCCTAAGCTAAAGGCTTCTCCAAAGTATCCAAATCCTGAAATCCAAACATTTAGATGAAAATGGAGAGGTTAGTTACAGACACTGCCCTTTCAAAAACATGCACAAAACATTGTTTGGTGTGAATATGGTTCTCAAAACAACTCAGATTAATAACAGTTAACTGTAGGTGGCAAATCTTGATTTTGAGTAACGACCTGTTTTGCTTAAAGCTGCAATCCGTAACTTCTGCCTCCGTATCGCCATCTCTGTTTGAACCATAAAATAGCATGTTACTTTACGTACTTTTCATTGCGTATGTTGAACTCAGGTTAAGGCAAGAAGACAATTTTAAACATTGATGTTTTAGGTATTTTGCGCAACAACTGTTTTTTGTTTGTTTTTATAGAGCTACAAGATACATATTTTGAACATTGTGTTGCAAAATGAATATTAACTTTGCTTTACTCTATTTCATTTTATTGTTTTTACTTTAATATTTTAAACTTAAAGAAAAAAACAGTTTAATTAGCTTAACGTTAAATTGTATGCCCGTATGTTCACATATTCACATAATCTACAAGACCCACTAAGCATTAGTCCATGCCCCTTGCTCTTTAAACCCATCCGCTTCCGTAACACAGTTTGTAGAATTATTGCAAAGAGGTGTAAAACAGAGAGTTCGCTTTCCTCAAAATGAAGAGAAGAATCGATAAATCTGAAAGCAAGGTTTCATCTGCAGCAATATCGCAACGGACTGGTCGTCATAAATCTAAGAATTCACAGGTGCCGACAAGGTAACATTTGTTGTACACATTTTAAAAGAAAGTGCACATGGATTTAAATTTAATGCAATGGCAACACTAACAAGCCAATGTCTATAGTTTGCATTTCCGAACTCCTTTGCGTAAGACTGCAATGTGTTTGGCTGAGGAAATAAAGAGGAAATATGGCAAGAATTGAAAGTCGTGCAAAATCACAATTACTGTAAATGTGCATTTACAGTCGTTGTCGTTGAATGTTGCACTGACTGGAATGTTGCACTGACTGGAGTACACTTAAATTTTGTTGTACCTGTGACAATGACAATAAAGATCTATTCTATTCATTGTAGACTGTAACAAATAAAGCAATAAAGTCAATAGAAGAAACGTTTGCTGAGTTAATGCTTCAAGGTAGTAGCTGCAAGGTAAAAGTCTCGCAGTATGACGTAATTTTTTAAAAGAATGCAAAGTAGCCTAATTGTTATTGATAGTAATACTTTTATGAAACCTTGAAATATGAGACAACATTTATGGGATTCGAAAATATATATGCAAATCGGTAACTACTGTAATAATAAGCAGGTTAATGTCCATGAGCTGATTCCATTATAGTTGAACGTTCACTCTTTCAAATGACAGAAAGTAAGTCAATTTTTTAACCAGTTAACTTGTCATTGGAGTACTAATATAAGTAACTTTTATTAAGTTTGTCTTCCTTTAAGTGATTTACACCTAGTTTCTGTACTTCCTTCACAGTGGATCACAGTGGTGGGCATGGACTAAAGTGGGGCTTCTTTCACTCTGCATTCTCACTGTGACAATACCATTTCTTCTGCAACTCCATGGTATTACATAACTTTTATTACTCCCATAATTGTTGGTGTTATAATTTTCTATAACTGAAGATTTCTCATCTATATAGTTTTCAGATTGTTCATAAACCAGTTTGTGTATTTTTCCAGTTCCTGTTGATCTTAGCCGCCCTTCAGATGTAGGTCTCAATTATACTATAAGTTTCTACCTTAAACCTGAGGAAGGAGTGAGAGTGGGCGTGTGGTTAGTATTAAGACACCCACGTATCATTTATATACACACAAAAACAATAACTGCCAAAAGTTCCTGTATTTAATATATTCCTTTTGCTTTTCTTTCTATTTGGGTTGTTTAAGGTTTACAGTGCCTAAACATAAATGGAAGGAGTCACAGGGGAAAGATCTAGAGTGGTATGAGAAAGCTCTGGGGGATGGATCACCCATTTTCATCTACCTCCATGGCAATGCAGGCAACAGGCAGGAAGTTAACTTTTTTAAATTTCCTTTTAAAGAAAGGGTAGGCGATTTGTTCCAGAAACATTTTTTTGTTATGCTGGTTGAAAGTCTCTTAACATCCTGATAGCAATCACTAAGTAAAGTAGTCTAAATAAATAGACTACTGTATAATATATATGTATTATAAATATATACATCTTTTGTGAAAGGTGCTGGACTGTGAAATTTCTGTCCAATCATTGCATTGGGTCCAAATGCAATGATAGGATGTCTAAAATTCTAAAATTTAAGAGACCACTTTTTATACTTGCAATTGTAAAGGTTCATTTTTATGACTCTAAAATGAATAAGTAACCCTTGCACAGCCTTTTTGTGTTGACCTTGATAAGAGATCATTGACAAGTTTATTAAACTTAGAACTGTGTTGTACTTTTCCTTAGTGAAAACCTGGATGGCATTCAATTCCTTTGCTAGACAGTTTACACTAAATGTCACAGGCAATAAGAACCAAATATAAAAACTTTATTACTGTGTGAACAGATTGATCATGTTATTTTGGCTAATACAACAATATCCTCTGTGAGTTTTAATATTTAACATTTGTCCACATTCATCTATGAAAAGAATGCAAAAACAGAGATATATTGTGGTGATATATTTCACCTGATGTTTTTATACCTTCAATAAACAGAGCTTCACCACCACATCGAGTTGGAATTGCACATGTGAGCAACCTCAGTTGTTTTATGACTAACACAGTAAGAATGTAAGCACAAATAGTGATAATGAATGCAAATATGTCCTGGCCACACAGGTCTTGAGTGCTGCTGGATATCATGTCCTAGCTTTAGACTACAGAGGTGGGTTGATGTTGTTGCCACACTGTAACACACAATGATTTCAAAGTTAATCATCAAGATAAACAAAATCAACAACATTCTTTATTCTTTCCCAAAAACATATTAAAATGCATCAGGTTTTGGGGACTCCACTGGTGAGCCTACAGAACCTGGTCTCACTACTGATACCTTACACTTGTACCACTGGGTTAAGGCACGCAGTGGAAACAGCCTGGTGTGTGTGTGGGGTCACTCACTTGGTTCTGGGTATGTAGAATCCTCTTTCCTGTTGCCTTTTTATGTTTACAGCAAATGTAGAAACAATAAGATCAAACAGTTGTACTGTCTATAATGCATACAGTATAACTGTTATATGGCTCTTTCTCAATAGGGTTTCAACAAACACTGCAGTAAAATTACTGGAGCAAGGTAAGAATGCGAGTTCAATTTAAGCATGCGAATGGCACAATTCCTCTACAGTTTTGTTGTCTTTCTCCTTACCTATCCTTCCAGACCTTTACAAATGAAATTGAACAGAAATAGATATTAATATCTTTAAATAGTCACAGCTGTTAGAGATGTAGAGTTTTGTATTTTTGCCTTTAATCTTATTTATTATATTAATTATCTGAAAATGTCCTGACAGGAAAACATTTTGATGGAATAATACTTGAGGGAGCATTCATAAACGCAAGGCATGCTATTCAACACCCCTTTACCTGGGTATGTAATGTTTTAGATCTTTAATGGTGGCAAAACAATGAATTGGGATTTTATATAAATGAACAAACCACATGATCAAAAATATGGGCCATAAATAACAGTCTGTTAAATATAGACCTTATTTATGCCCTTCTTTTTCCTTTTCTCTAGTTTTATTGGAAGTTTCCATACATTCAGTACTTTCTTTTCAATTCACTAAAAGACAACATTTTGATCTTCCCAACCGATGACAAGTATGTGTCTTCAGAATACAAATTATTTCACAAATAAAGATATTTTACAATTTGAGTAGAAATCTGATTGTTATACAGTATTTGTTAAATATAAAAATCTGTTTTTGTGAGACTATGTACATCTTGATTTTTTTGAAATTCTGTTTCTTTTCAATAGTGTGAAGAAAATTAGAACTCCCATCATTATTCTTCATGCTGAAGATGACCCTATAACACCCTTCAGTATGGCTCAACAGGTGTGTGTCAGACATATTTTACTTTATAATAATAAAAATGATTACTACACTTTAAAAAATATTTTTTCTTGCTTAGATTTACAGCATAGCAAAAAATGCCCAGAAATCGGATGAACGAGTCAAGCTGATACCATTTGAGGCATCGCTTAGATATGTACACAACCAACTCTATAAAGACCCGCGTTTGCCTAATATCATAAGGTGGTATAACTTTCTTTCTTCCTATTGACAAATGACAAAAACTTCCCCCTTCCTAATAATGTAAGAAATAATTATAATTTATAAATATTTTAAGACAGATTAGAAGTAGGTTAATGCAATATTGTGTTTTTTTTCCAGCAATGTTCCATAACAATGGACATATATCACTTATAAATAAAACAGCTGATATATGAATTCCTACATTTGTCATTACAGGGAGTTTGTGCAGTCACTGATGGCGTGATATACAGATACAGAGGAGTGCCTTTTTCAAAGCTGCCATGAACTCTAGCTGTAACTGTAAATTTTATGTATGTACTTCTATGAAAACAGAAGATTAATCTGTAAAATCTCTTAATATGATTCCCTCCCACAGAAAGAATTCTGCCTAGCTGCCTGCCATAGCTAGATGATTTGTCACCTATCGAATGAATAACTCAACAGCTTTATGTTTTTGTAATTGTATTGTTTTAATTGTGTTAAACAATGATTTTACCATTCTTATTTAAATATTGATTAAAAATAGCAATGTTTTTAATGAAAAAGCGTAAATTCACTATTTGTTTCCGACTCTATATTTTATAATAGGCGTCACTTTTTAATGCCCAACATAAATGCATCGTTCCTATCAAGGACCAGCCAAGCAACGTAGATTTAGATCCTGTTTAAGCAGCTCACCTTTCCACCGCTTCTGTTTGCGCTCAGATGACGTGGCCATTGGGTGGTGAAGCGGTGCGAGACGATGTTCCTAAACTCAACGTTAATCATCGGTCTCGCCAACAAAAGGTTAAAGTTACCCATGTGATCCCTCTTTGCCAATCAGAGTCAAATGCGCTTGTCACTCGCTAAACAGTTTTACGACAAACTCGTCTGTGAGCATCTTGAGGCAACCACTGTCATAGAACCAGGAAGAAGGAAGGTGGGATAGCCCCACAAAAAAGACCATCTCAAATCAGTCGGAGAACTTTCCCAGTAAAATAATGGGGCTCTCCAGGTGGAAGACCGCAGGGGTTGTCTTGACGACTGTTTTAAGTTTATTACTGCCAGTTCGAGCAGATGAACACGAGCACACGGTAAGTGAAATTGTGGGCCTCTGTGTTCGGTTTGTGTATAGTTTTCTGAGACGATTAATATCGGCCTGTTGCTGGTTGACAAAAGTGCCTAACGCTAAAAAACAGAAGACAAAAACACTAGCAGAAGCAATATTTTTTGCCTTAGGGTTGTGGTTGTAAGATAAAGCACATCACTATATGCGTGCTCAGAAACCAACTAGCGTTAGCTATATCTGGTTAGCTTAGCATCGGTTATCTTATTATAATATGTTGTGCAAACATCTGGATTGTCCTCACAATTTTTAATTTCGACTTGTGGTGATGTATTAAAGGCACAGTACCTTCCTAGGTGTATGTTGTCGATATGTTTTCGACAACATACATGTGTTTTTCTTTTGTGAATATGCAAAATTACTCAGAAGGGTCGGCTAAACGTCGTTAGCTTAATATGTCCGTCTGTGCACATATCTGGTTCGTCCAGGTTTTTGTATCTCGTCTATGCTGTTATAACCCTGCCGATGACAACGTTTGGTTTTTGTGTAAAGTGCTCCAGCGGTTTGTCCATATGTCATACAATAATTCATATTCACATTTATTACATTTAATCTAAACGTAATAAACCTGGTCTTTTTCAGGACCGAAGATGCTTGCAAAAAATATTAGCAACCAGACCAAACGATCACAGTAATTTTTTCACTACTGCAGTTAAGATAAAAACTTTCTGCTTTGTAATATAAAGGGTCAGACTAATCCTTTATAAATCTATGTTGAAATCCTTTTTTACTGCGACCCCACGTAGTCTTGTCACCCCTCGGATGTTGCTTGATTTTTCATCTGTGATGAAATACAATCGATTGACAGAGACCTGTCTTACTTCCAGGTGTCATATCTTAGAGGTTTATGATAGATAATGTCCTCTTTATTGTATAGCACTAACCATGGTAGAATACAATAAGCAGGGAGAAAGATTAGGTTACCACGGTTAAAAATAGATGGCTGTCTTTTGATCATGTTAAATAACTTTTTTATTTAGGCCAGTATACCCAATGACCAGAGTGTGAGGAACAGGATCACTACAATGAAAAT
>JAZGTK010023266.1:0-10007 GCA_036877625.1 Ambastaia sidthimunki | reverse complement strand
TGGAGCTTGATTACCAACATGAAGAATTTTTTCAGAAAGCCAGAATGTGTTGAAATTTCTCGGAAAACGGTCCAAACAAGTTTGGTACATCCTGCTAAAATAGCATTCCAGGCATGATTGGCATAACCTGTGTATGATGACCTCCTGGCATGCTGAAAAATCAGGCAGAGGTTTGGCTATAATAGTTTTAAGCCTTAACTAGGAAAATTCTTCCTTAGGATGACACTGCTTAACCAAGTGATGTCGAGATGAATGCTGAGGTCAACATTACTGATGTCATACTGAGGTTTATTCATATTCTGAATGCTCTGAAATTCACTACTTCTGGGGATGAAGCATAGGGAGGAAAAAAAATTCCAACAGGGCGTAAAAACAGGGCGTACGGTCTTGACCTAGAACACTGACAATGAACAGAGTGATAACAGGAATCAGAGGATATGCCCACTTAGAGCACACCATTAATGAAAAACACCATTGGTAAATCCCACAGACTGTACATTACAATGGATTACCCTACTGACAAAGTTTTTATGTACCTAATTGGTTAATATGGAACTTGAACGCTAACAAGAAGGAATAGACATTGATTCTGATACATTCAATGTGTTGCACTGTCTCAGGGACACACCAGAATTTGTCTAAACATATCTAGAAATTTTTGGGAAAGACGCATTATAATGTTTTAATCCAAAGTACACAATTTTATTTGGATTACAATAACAACAAAAAAAAATCCATGCTCCTGTGGCAACGACAATAGGTCAAAAGAGAAATAATTTGATCCACAATTTAGTATTTTCTAATTGTTGCAGAAGTAACGGAAATCATATTTGATCATATTTTAAAACAGAACACTTGATTATGGTTTTCAAGTTGTTCAAGATTAAATCAAAAGTAAAGTTTGAATTAAATAAAATTTTCCATACACGGATAGAAATGCATTTATGGCAAAGAATGTGCAAGGTAAACCCACAATGTCTGCTCCAGTCACAACTAAGATTCAGTTACGTATACACATATATATGCTCCAATACATATAGCATTAATTTACTACAATCCGAACAATACTGACGTACTAATGAATCATGGTAATTAAATAAACAAAAAAAGAATTACCTTAAGTTGTCTTTTAACGTTACTATAAAATCATCCTTATACAAAATCATTACAGTACAGTCCCCTCACAACTGTGAAATGACAGGCCCCTCTTAACTACCTTTATATGAACAACTGAACATGTTTAAATTCAAAGCACATTTCTTTTACCATTTATTTTTTACTATACAAATCTAAACTATACAAATCTTTGCAATTATAGAGCCCATGACAATGAACACAGCACATGCCACAATGTCTACCCAAAGTTTAATAATTTAGTAAATGAGCCCTTCAAACAAACACAGTTTAGCATTAAACAACCATGTTCGCCAACCCCCTTTTAACAAAAAGTACTTCCCCTCACTGACATAATAAAAACACCAAGGGAAGCAAAATAGCAGCGAGGGGTTTGCATTCATGTAAATAACATTTCGGCTCTGGCAACACGGCTTTCACCTTCCAGAATAATTGAATTTGGTTGAGCTCTGTAACCACGTATAAAAGTTTCCCTTGCCAAGCAGCAGGCCTGGCTGCGGCCATTGCATAACAGGGCCTGTAAATAATAAAGAAGCGCCTGGAGGCCTGGAGATGGAGGGAGGGAAGACACGTGGGAACTGCTGCCCCCATTGGGCAGCTTTGTCTGGGGCAGATCACGGGCAGAGTCCCTCAGGCATTAGTGTAAGCATGCCTGACATTGCACTCATTCCACAGTCACAAAAGCTTCCCCACAGAAACTACACTGCGGCAAGTGGACAGAGGATCTTGGACTCTGAGGGAGCCACCTTAGGAAACCTGTGGAGTCAGACAATATTCACTGTTTACCCGACTATTGTCTTGTTGAAGTGAAACACACCCTTCCTGCCACAAAGCCTTCCCTTGCATAAACTAAAGTATGAGACAATACAAAGAATGTTATATAGAAATACCTTTTTGTATCTGTGTGTTTTTGTTGACATTACAGATATTAGCATTCTCAGAAGCATGTTGATTCAAGTCTAGTGAATGCAGGATTTGACATTGATATTATCTGGGATGTCCATCGTGCAAAGTCTAAGATTTGGACTTGTGTTTAGCACATCCAAATCTATGTGGATTGAATTGCAGTCTTGTGACATTTTTAAGTCGTGTGAAAAACAATACTAAAAGGAATTTTGTTTTACCCTTTTTAGTGGAAGTCATGCTCACCTAAGAGCTCACCATGCTCACTCCATCACAGTACTAAAGTAGTACTCCATACTACCTAACAGGCATCAGTAACATGACAACAAATATAGGGTTAAACTGGTTTAAAGCATGTAAATGTTTGATGAAAACACTTTCTACAATACCATCTTAATATGTAGAGACAACTATGAGCACATTCCTAAACACTGTAAACATTGTGTTATGTTACATCGTTTTTTGAGCCAACTGATCAGCTAGAAACAGCAACACTAGCTCAGCCAATGGTGTGAGATTAGGATGGGACTTTCTGTTTGGTGGACCAATGGCAGCGTTCTAAACATCTGCTTGAAAACAATGATTATTATTGTTATTCTGTCTGGTGATGTTAGAGGTGCAGAATTTAAGGCGCATGACATACACCAAGCAAATTTGAAGAACGAATGAGTGTGATGTCATTTATAGCAAAATCTGCACAAAATAGAATGTTTGTTTTGGTGATTCGTTAGTTTGTACTAGTTGTTAAACACCCTTTAACTGCCATTAGTCCAACCAAGACCATGACATAGCAGATAGGTGTGAGCTCCAGTAATTTGTTTAGCAATTCTGTCACATATTTAAACACTACTACAAAATTCTGACAGCAGAAAATAGCATCTGAACATTCACAAACAGTTCGCCATTGCTTGGGTGTCTTTTGGAATACTTTTACCCAAGAATGGCAAAACTTGACTGTACCGGGGCCATTATACATTTTAACTGTGCTAAAACATGTTCCTCAAAGAAAATATTTAGGATTATAATTCATCCCTAAAAGATCTCTAAAAAACTTTTGAAGGTATCATGCAAGAATGAGAGCCAGACTTTTTGAGAAGGCTAATACTCAGATTAACTGAGGATTGTGAAATTGTGTATTATAAAATTGTGTGTGTGTGTGTGTGTGTAGAGTGAGAAGTAAGGGTGATGGAAGATGGCCCTGTTTCACAGAGAAGCTCCAGTGGTTTCCCAGGTAACTGTTCAGTGAATTCACACACTTATTCCAATTTTCACTACAAGCTGTCACCTTGCCCGAAAACCCCAAAACTTTGGTTCATTGGTGCACACTGCTGCTCAAATGAGGTGTTAAACATTATGATCAATTCCACTCTATTTAAACAAAATAGTTTTTGAAGAATTAAATTATTCCATTATATTTTGTAAATGTGAGTCAGGTGCACAGATGTTCTGCACTGCTAAAAAGTTTCAAAAACAAATAAACAAGTTCACAAAAACATTTATTAAGAAACAATGCATGTAATGTCTTCATTAGACCCTCAGACTGGACTAACCTGTTCCATCTGACAGAACAACGGCAAAAGATTATCTTATAGATGAAACTGAGAATAGAAACAAAAGTCCACAATGGACAATAGACAAGAACACAATATTTTAAAATTTTAATGTAATGTCTCTACAATTCAGAAAATAGTTATTTACTTTGTAAATACTGGAGATACTTAAATGTTTTGTGCTTCCTCAGAACTTTCAAAACATAATATAATGATAAATACAGCATTGTTTTATCTTAAAATCATATTCTGAAGGTAAGAATTATATGAGTTTACATAAGGTGAAAATATGTCTGGGAAACTCGCATATATGTATTGGATATCCTTTTACTATTCAGCCTTTCTGCTATTTATGTTAACTTATGGGGGATGTTGTGAGCAGGATTCAAACTCTCGTCACCCACATGAGCACCACAGCTCTTTGTGTGCTTCAACATCTGTCTCAAAACTCCTTGCTGCTCTCCTGACATGAAAATGTAAGATTTCTCAGACTCTAAACAGCTTCACATTAAAAAAGTACGTCACATGGCAGCACTGCAAAAATCCCTCAAGCAGATCAGGTTTTATCTAGTTTTTTTAGATTCAGCTTGCAAATTCATACCTTCTCTTGAAACAGACGAAAAGGTGGGCATAAGAGATTAAAATTGAGTGAAAATGGAATGTGTAGAGCACAACGAGTACAGAAGTGAAACATATTCGCTTTGTATGGGATGTTGCAGTTTCCATGGCTACCATAACAGCTTGTGACTTTCACAGTAACAGCAAAAGTTAATTCACTAATTTGGAGGTGCAAAATCATATTCCTTTTTTTGGTCTTTTTCCTACTGCAAAATAATTATCATAGACATAAACGTTGACATTTAAACTATGTTACCAGGTCCCCTGAAACATCCAATAAAACAATAGGCCTACATTGACTTACAGAGCATGTAAGCTACTTTCTCACTGTTTTGATGAACAAGTGACTATTGATTTGTAAGATTAATTAAGATGTAAGATGTAATCCCACAGACAGCAAATACTACCTATTAAATACCCATTTAATTTACACAAAGCCTCGAGTGAACTCGTGTATCTAAATGAGTCCGGCTGAAAGCCTGGTTTCTATGCTGGTGAAAATACAGACCTCACAAAGCACATCCACACTGCTTTCCCAGCGGCCCAACTAGCATTCCATGCATATTTGCACATGGAACTCTTGGAGCTGCAGTTCAATTCTCTCTTTCATTTGAACACTGTTTATATTATGTGACCAGTTTTTAAAAAAAGAGAGGAAAAAAATAAATAACAAATCTATGCAAAATTGTTTTAAAAAAACAGTATTTGATTGCAAACTTTAATGCCAGCATTAAAATGAATTCAGAACTGGATATTTCTAGGGAATGCAGCAATAAAGACACCAGTTGATTGTTTCCTGTTGAAATGTAATGAAACTTCTCAAATGTACTGCCAATAAAAAAAACTGTTACATTCTCACCTAGGCACAATCTATGATAAATGCTATCTATATTTCACAAAGGTGTTCATGCAGGTAACACAGAATCTAATGCTTACATAAATAAACTTTTACATTTGCCTGTCAATCAAAGGAAACTGTGTAGGATTTGTAATGCGGGATCTAGGTCACACCTAAAAAAAAAAAGGCCCAGGTTTATACCACAGACAATCTGTCATTATTAATGATCTGTCAGTATTAAAGTTTAACAGTGCATTATCAAACCTAATATATCCATAATCATTATCAGTCACCTTCTATGTAATATTTAGGTACCCAGAACCCAGAAAGGTACCCAGAACATGATAATTTTGTGACAAGTCTGGACGGTAATATTCAAGCACCACCTAGAAGAAAATCAAAGAAAATAAAGCACCACCTAAGAGAAACATCTGGGATTAAATTATCTCAAGATTAACTGACATTGCATTATCCTTGTATTGTTATGTGGACAAACTGTTGTCATATGACATATTTTACTCAGTTGTGCAATTCGTTAGGTTTAAGTGGTGGCTTAATATTAGTGAAAGGTAACACAAGACTTGCATGACCTGTCAAGTATTACACAGTTATTGAGTGGCCGACTTTGATCTCGTAGGACTTTTTATACCACCAAAAAGCATTTTGATCATCATCAATAGCATTTTTTTTCTGATGCTGTTCATTTGCTTGTAAACAGCGTAATATAACATTAATCTCGCCCCCAAAACATTGACAAAATAACAAATAACCATTGTGTTTGTTGAGTAGGTAAATGGCCATCACATTGAAGATGTTTTTGCAGATAAATAGTCATTGACGGGCAAACCTAAAGTACTTCACAATTTAAAACATGATCAGCACACAAAGTGACATAAGACCGAGATGACAGGTTCAAAGTAAGAATAACAAAAACAACAAAACAGTATCAGACTGGAACAGCAGTGTATGAAAATTGTCAATATTCTGTAAGCCAGCATTCTTTCTTTACATTGCCATACTGTTGCATTTCCAATTTACACGCTGTACTGTTACATTGTATCAGGTCTGGAATGAAAACACTTCCATTCCAACTTCCCTCGCTCCTTAATCATCACTTCAATCTGAGCCCCCGCCCTCTACAACCAAACAATCTTTACACTTCAGCCAATAATAAATCATGCAGGTCCTTTAACGATCAGTTTTACCTGTCTCTAGGGTCGATCCATGAAGTTTGTCGAGTGTTGTGGTCAATGTAAAAGACTCTGCCATCGTAATCCCTGGCTTCCTCCCAGCCCGGGGGCAGCGGCAGCTCCGAGCTTTCTCTCCGCTTACAGCTGCTCACCCACGGCATAGCGCTGCTGGGACGGTAGGGGGGTCTAACCCCCTGCCTTAAACTCCAACAACAAATATACCGCAACTTTTTACAGCATTACAAAATGTTTAGCTCCCATCGACTCTCGGAAACAAAAACGTAACAGCGAGGAAACGAACGGGGTCTAATCTACAGAGGCTGTCCCGCATCCAGCTTTTCCAAAAAGTTCTGCGGCGATCTCATGACTCTATGTGTCGATCCTCCATGTTTGACTCTATCTACCATCTTTCATTCCACACTGTCCATATTCGGGCAGGGAAATTTGCATAGGTACCGCCCTCCATATCTTACGTATGTTAAAGCAAGCCAATAGCAAGCGTCGTATGATTTTGGGATTTTGTTGATTGAGGTGAATTTGAGCAAATTTTTACGTTCATAAACTTTTATTATAAAGAATTCATTAAAGCAACTTTTAAGTCTCATTCGACGTAATAATTTTGTCGCCTTAAAGGAAAAGTAGCGTAACAAGAATTAAACAACAAAAAACAAAGTATAATTTAAATTAACAGACTGTAATTAAAAAGTTTCCTCTGAATGTATATTTGACTATTTTTCAGAAATTCAAAAAAACTGCGTAATAAGATAATCACAGAAATATAAGCGGTTAATAGGAGAATTGAAATAGATTATTTAGTATAAGGGCGCCATCTCGTGATGTAAACCTCCATTATACTTTCCTAAACGAAGCTGCAGCAGCAGCCTACATGACGTAACGTAACATCTACCTGTCTACCTGTCTATACTGTATACATACATACATACATACATACATACGTAGATAAAAGTCCTGCTTAATCGGGCCCTTAAGACATTTTTACATCAGTAAAATGTATTTAACGTGTTCACTCAACTTACTTTCAGCAGAATTTTTTTTTTTGACATCCTTGACGTCATACCTACATTATTTCAGTTTGTGCATGTGTGTGTAGCTACTTCTCAGTATTTTGTACACAAATTTACAGAAGTCTGCAAAATATTCCTTTCAGATGTGCTCCTTTGTCAAAATAGAGAATGTTGTTTCATTATAAAAATTCAAAAAGCTTTCTGTTATGGTTAGTCTATAATAATTATAATTAGCTGCAGATAAAATCAATAGGAGTCTGTTATATCCCCATTTAAATAGATAAGTAAATATCAAATGTAAAGATTTAAGAAAAGGTGTAGGATAACGAAAATATTGCTGGCTCAATATAATAACAATAATGAATGTAAAGTCATCATAATTATAGTAATAGTGTGTGTGTTTGTGGTAATTATGTGTTGGTTGAGGGCTAGTGTCACGTCACAGATTTATTCCTCAGCCTCCCACTCCCAGACGTGGCATTCAGTCTGCACAATACACACTTCTGTCTCGACACAGTTTTCACATGCTGCAGAAGCCAGATTGTCAGACCACATGAGACAACCTTACATTTAAGGTAACTTGCATTTTCTTGACTACTTTTTATGCACAGCAAGAAAGTACTGATGCATCTTGGGTGTATACTGGACAATACGTTTTGAGAACACCTTGTTGCACAGTCATGTAATAAAGCATTTCATCAATACTTAATGATATTAAGACAATTTAGGTAAGCTGTATGTTAAAACTGGATTTTTCTATTCTGATAGTTTAATATTAGCAAATTTTATAATAATTGCAATGGTTTAAAAATTCAAAAAGGTTTGAAAGGTTTTCTGTCAGAGGTAAAAAGTTTTGAAAGAATTGAAATATGTTAAAAAGTGGTTTGCTTTAGATACTAAAAAAATCCTTTGATTAAAATAAATAAAAAAATAACTGTGTAATGCTGGAGTTATAGTCAGCAGGCATCAAAGAGCCCCGGTAAGGTACACGTTGCATATTTGGCACGCTCTCATTTGGGCTAAAGAATCGTTTGGCAGGCACTTAAGAGAGCTTTTTAGTTGCACCCAAAAAAGCACTGTTAACAGCAAAACTGTTTGTTGTCTGTTTCTTGCCTTTCCCTTATGGCAACTCCATGGCAAGTGCTGTTTCTGATAGCAGGGCAGATAAAAGATGCAAACAAACTGTAATGACGTTGTGTAATCAAAACGGTTTGTCCCATGAAAATGACAACAATCACAAATTTAATGGCATCCTGTCTACAGTTTAATGGCATCCCATGTGGACTTTGGTCTGCTAGACTGGGGTCTGGATAAAGGGACCTCTCTCTCCCTCTTTCTCTCTCTCTAAACAGCATCCTAGAGGGCAGGGCCTAATGTCTTAGTGCCCTCTTTTCCATGTGTACCCCTCCTCAACCTCTTATGCTCAGATGATGAGTGCCTCTCCTGGTGAAGACTGACGGGCTGTGAAGAACCTTCTAGAAGAACTTTAAAGGTTAGTGCTGACCCCATTCAAGGTGCTACTTCTGTTCTTCTTGATCACTGTTTCTTTCTCTTTTTCTCTGTCCTGATCAAGGCGAAGTCTTTGAGGTCCCAACCAAGCGTAAAGGCTGTTGGACCCTGAGAGGGACACACTGTTCAGCAGTAAACATGGCAAACCCCTGCACGTTAGCTTTGGAGCTTTTGGGGATGTTGATTGGGGCAGGAGGCTGGTTCTGCTCAATAGCAGCCACTATTATGCCTCAGTGGCAGTCTCTTTCTACAGAGCTGTTGCCCTCTGAGAGCTATGAACAAGGACTGTGGGAGGCTTGCGTTGTACAGGAGATAGCTGGGTCAGAGTGTCGCCCCTATGACACCATCCTAGGCCTTGATCCCACCCTGATGCTGGCTCGGATTCTCATGTGTCTGTCGGATGCCACATCTCTTCTCGGACTTCTCCTGGCCATCCCAGCAATGAGTCAAATCAATTGCTGTAAGGATGAGGAGGGACATCGAATCAAGCGAGGGTTAAAGATCACAGCTGCTGTGTTTTTATTTATAGCCGGTTTGCTGGTCCTGACTCCGGTCTCTTACGTTGCCCATGACACTGTTCACAAGTTCTTTGATAAGACAATACCTCATGTAGTTCCACGTTCAGAGTTTGGGGACGCACTATTCGTCGGCTGGGCTGCAGGATTTCTTGACGTTGTTGGTTCTGTGTTGTTATTTGTATCCAGTCTTGGCTCAAGAAACAGTGAACCTCATCTGATATATCATCATCAAAGGCAAGAGATCAGGACTGTTGATGGCTCCTCAAGAAAACGCACTGAGTATGTTTGAGTGTATAAACAGATAATCTTTACTCTCTGACTTTGGCTTGAAATGCCTGTGTAGAATCGTGATGGAGCAGTTGACATGAGACACTATTTGAACTGGCCTGTTAATTTCATTGAGGCTTTTTCTTTGGGAAACTTTAACAGTTACCCTCGGTTTATCCATCAATCAAACTCATGAAACAGGTAAACATTATTACGAATGTATGTTACTGAATACCTTAACTGTCTATTTGATTTTTCTCATTTTTCCTATTAGTAATGTATAAACCTTAAATAGTTGTCAGAATGTTCCTTTTAAAGAGCTATAGTGTAAAAATGTAACAAGATCACAACTTCTGTCTTCTGCCTGTTTAAATGGAAATTTGTGGACTTTCATAAAAGAATTCTGAGCACAAATAATGGTTTTATATATGATGTGCTAATTATTGTTTTACCTT
>JAZGTK010023265.1:0-10008 GCA_036877625.1 Ambastaia sidthimunki | reverse complement strand
ACTATTTGACTGCTGCCGTAGGGAGCTTTACTGAACTGGGTTCAAACTTTAGTGAAGGCACACTAAATTGGCTCTTTATAAAGACCCCCAGGACTTTGTATGAACCAATAATATTACAAAAGACAAAACATTTCTGTGCTGGTTTAATCAGAAAGTCTCAGGTAACTTTTGAATGTTAATTTGTATTTTAAAAGATGTAATGGTTGAAAATATTGACCATGGTCCTGTTATAGCCAAGGTCTTCGGAGTTGTTTTAAAATACTAAAATTAGATCCACAAGTGAAGCATATTAGAGGGATATTAAAGTAGCTTATCACATTTACTAATTAAATTATGCTTTTATTTGCAGATATGAATCCACAGTACACTTGTGAACCTGAAACAAGACTTTGTGGTCATAATTTCCAGCCATGCAAAACAATACTCTATTTCTAGTGCTAATAATATTATCAATATAATAAATATTCCCATATTTATTCACATATAACCTATAAATAATAAATAATAACCTATTTTATCCATAGACATTTTTCTGCCAGTTGGACCATTTTTAAATTGACATTACCAAGACGTAATCTTTCCAAGGGCTGAATCATTCAAACTGTCTAACAGCCAAAGCACTAAAAGCCAGTTATTATTCTTTTGAAGTGCTCAATATACCAGTGTGTTTTTACAGCAGTACAGATAAAAACCTGTACACCGACTCAAAAATGCTGGCGATCCAGAGATTTACACCAACCTTTTGCATGAAATATTGATTAGATGGCACAGAACCGGTTGAGACAATAACCTGTGGAAGTCTGAGATTGGCCTGCAAGTTTTGAACCTATGTCTTTTACCTACCAGCTTAAATTTTTAAGCAGTAAGCTACATCACCTCATATTTAACAGTTACAGGCCAATCACAGATATGTTTCAGAGCACTGTGTTTGTGTGAATGTGTGAGTGAAGTGTATGTTCAAATGGGAGGTTGAGTGTAGTTCATTTCCACATCATTGGCCTCTCTCTCATGCCTCCCTGCTGAGCCAATCACAGTAGCCTCAGAGAGCAGAAGCTCCTACAGAGCAGGCTGCTCTTGTTTCCCTACTGAAAGGAGACAACTTACACAGAGGCAAACATCTCTCTCTCCCACTGTCCCTCAAATACATGAAAACACTGAAAAGTGAAGTCAGAATGCTTAGTGATAGCTTGCATCTACAACTTGTAGTTGGCTTTATTAAAGTTCGGTAAATTATATATACATATTTTAAGTTAAAAATTTCATTCTATAATTATAACAAATTGAATATAACCTTATTAGATGAAGGTTACTATAAAACCTATAGAATAAAACCTTTATTCATATGTTGGGGCAACTATAGAATAGCTATAGAAAACTATTCTATAATGTTATATTATGTCAATTCCAATGTTATTTTTATTTGTACAGTGCTCCTTACATTATGATTCAAAACAGCTTTACATATTGGCGATGTTTCTAATGAGGCCACCCTCCTCTGAAAGCCATTTAATGATACAACCGTACAGTTTTTTGCTCAGTTCTCTCCAACGCTTCATTAGGCAATGATTATAACTTGATAGCGTATTGATTAAACTGTAGAAATGTTTGGCAGTCTTATAATCCCTCCATAATTGACTGCATTTCTTTCTTATTTTCCTCAATATTAATAGTTTACAGTGCAGAAAACACACGGCACAGCATACATAAATAGGAAAATAAAGATTCTTCCCATTTAATGATTTAACAGTTTGGTAGATTCCTTTGAAGGCAGTGACTGTGTGAGGTTGCATCAGACCACCCTGATTCTATCTCCTCATAGTCAAACAAAGAGAAAGAGTGAGAGACCAGATCAAGATTTCGGCTCTTCCCAGTGGAGATCCGGCTCAGAGCAGCAATTAACAGGCCGATCCGGCTGAACTATCAGCCCCAGTGATCAGCACTGTTAGTCTTTAGGATTTATCACTGCACAACCGGCCAGCAGTAATACAACTCAGAGCTTCTGCAACGGATGAATGACCTGAGTGAAAAAAGGAATCAGGGAGAGAGTGAAGAATGCGGATGAGGTTCAGAGAAAAGAGGTACAACACGGAAAGGTACAATCTTAAGAAGTGTGAAAAAGAAGTTTGGACATCACTATTAAATTGATCTGCTCATCAACACAGTCAGAGACCGTATAAAGAGTAGATGGACCACTTGTGAATAAATGAGAGAAATTGGTATGCTCATTATGGCATCTGTATGCAGTTCCATTTAATTTTTCTTTTTATGAGGTCCCATTGGAGTAGTAAATGGTAAACACACACACACACACAATGCAAACAATGAACGCACACCCAGAGCAATGGGCTGCACTGCAGCACCCAGGAACCAATGGGGGGTAAGATGCCTTGCTCAAGGCCACTATAGTTGCTGGCATTTGAAATTAAACCGGCAACCTTTTGATTACAGATCCAACTCTCTAACCAGTAAGCCACAACAGCCCCCAAAGCACCAATAGGCAAGCCAGAAATTCTAAGTCAGAGCTGTGGCCTAGTGGTGTGCGCATGTGCTCATGGGAAACGTAAGTTTGAGTCCAGCTCACATCGTTTTCAAATCCTGTTCTGCTGTCTTTGCCTCATTATTTCCTGTCCTTTCTCTACTCTGCTTTTAATAAAAGTGTCAAAAGGCCCGAATTAGGAAAACAAAGACAGAGAATGCAGACAACTCACAAGTAATGGGAAGCCTGGATGGTTTCAGTTTGATAGCTAATTTCACAGAGTTATAAAACAAAGCAGCCTCAAACCTCAAGGTTCTTGACATGCGATTTAATTGTGGAACTTGACGAATGGTTTAAGTGAAAAGCTGAGTTACAGTTAGCCACATTTCCTTAGCTCGAGGGCGTCTAAACACACTTCACTATCAGCGCCTCAGAGCAAAAAGAAATGCAATTTCACCCAACCTTGATCCACAGCTACTCATGTGTGCGTGTTCTGCGATGTTGTTAAACGATTAGCTGAGGGAAAAGCGAGGCCAAGTGAAAAGCAGTTATCTATGTGGGAGTCTGTGGTTAGCCTTAGAGTCATTTGAGATCATTATGCGCAGACACCTTATTTAAATTCAAAGCGCTCAGAATTAAAGTCTTCTCTCTCACACATGCCTGAAGATTCATCTGCCTTGGCAAATGCGAGTAAAAGCAGTTCTTGCCCAGAGTAATTCCTCTACCTTTCAATGCCTATGTGCAGGACGGTGTGATACTCTCAATACTGTGTTTTATATATATATATATATATATATATATATGTTTTTTTATATATATATATATAGGGTCTATTTTATGTGTTTTTTTAAATAAATGGTATACTATATATAGTATACTGTGTATATATACTACACAGTATATATATGTATGTATAGCCTAGATATGGTGTGTGTGTGTGTGTGTGTGTGTGTATATANAGAGTCATTTGAGATCATTTGAGCACAGACACCTTATTTAAATTCAAAGCGCTCAGAATTAAAGTCTTCTCTCTCACACATGCCTGAAGATTCATCTGCCTTGGCAAATGCGAGTAAAAGCAATTCTTGCCCAGAGTAATTCCTCTACCTTTCAATGCCTATGTGCAGGACGGTGTGATACTCTCAATACTGTGTTATATATATATATATAGGGTCTATTTTATGTGTTTTTTTAAATAAATGGTATACTATATATAGTATACTGTGTATATATACTATTATATACTAGTATATATATATGTATGTATAGCCTATATATGGTGTGTGTGTGTGTGTGTGTGTGTGTGTGTGTGTGTGTGTGTGTGTGTGTGTGTGTGTGTGTGTGTGTGTGTGTGTATGTATATATATATATATATATATAAAAACACACACACACACATACACATACTGTATATACAGATATCATACATCCACATATCTTTATGTGGTTAACGTATTAAAAAGGCTATTGTACATATTGTTCTCTGTGATATTTAATTCAAAGATTTAGAACTAAAAAAACATACCATGTTTTAAATGAAAATGCACTTAAGAACATGGAGCTAAGTAAACATTATGCGTGGGCTACTTGCAAACTATTAGCTACATGAAAACATGAGAAAAATTTGCTTTTTTAATAAATAGCTTTTAGGGTTGACTGTTCTGAACTGTGATGATTTGAAAAGGGTAAAATTAACTCAGCAAGCATACAAAAAGCTCTGACTGGAGGTCAGTTCCACACTAAACTGAAGTGATCACTCTGAAATCAGCACTCGGACAAAACGATCCAGAAAGAGGAATGACTTTGGTTTATTAGCCCCATCAATATTAAGAGGGAATTCTGGGAAGACTGAAACAGCCCTATAAACCTCGATCAGTAACCTGCAATGCTTAAAGTGCTTTTACTCAAGAAAAAAACCCAACTAGTCTAAAATAAACAGATCTCTCTCTTTGGTAAAGCCCCAGGCTTTACCAAAGCATGTTCTGCGGTTGGTTTCTACAGCCTTATCTACAGGAATGCCAAGCAGATGACACGCCTGAAGATGTGAGGCAACCGTCCTCACTGTACCAGCCTCTGATAAATCACACAGTCCCGCCAAACATTTCTCATACTTGCATCATGAAAGCCATCGACAGCTCAAGGGAGGATGAAAAAAGATATAAAGTTACTCCTCATTTTGTATTTCTCATTCTGTTTTTTCATCTTTTTTTCCATCTTGTTTGGTCAGTGCAGGAGGGGGGATGGTAAAGGTGGGTGATGTGGGGACTTTTCTGTATCAAACTAAAACTGAAAGTGGTCTCTTTTTGAAACGGGCCAATCACAGGGCCAAATACATCTGACTTTCATTTTTCACAATTTCACAGGACTTTCCGCTGCTTCCTACGCAGGAAACGCTTGTATCGCTGTGAGTCGTCACATGCTTTCACAACCACATCTCTTAGGTCACGGCGATTTCTCCAGCTGGGACATTAAAGAGATGAAGAGAATGAAAATGACTTTGAAAGAGGAGGGAGACTGGAATGATGCCATTAGAGCTAGAGAGAGAAAGATTGAAAGTGAGAAAGCATGAACAGAATCAAAAGAGCAGACAGAAAGGCCTTAAAAGAAAACGCAAAAGTGAAAGGCAGCGTTTAAAAAATTGATATGACGCATTGTTTCCTGTTTAACATACTCTTATTAGATATAATAGATGTTTTATTGTTAATTAAATGTGCATTAGTACTGTGGAGTATGCAAGAATTTCTATTAAAGCTTTTGACATTCAATTACATGGTGAGACAGCATTTTGCTTGTCAGGGTGTATGATAAATAAGTCACACTGTTAGCAAATTGTAAAATAGTAAATTGTAACTGCACTTAAATTAAGGTAAATTAAAGTGCAGCATTTTCTGTCGTTCATTTTACTCTTAGAAAATTCCCCTGACAATATACAGTGCTTGCAGTCTTTCCCTCAGCAGTTCTAAAGTGATTCACAACTCAAGCTCCTTAATTCAGTGCGAGACAGATACTATAAAGTTGTCAAGTACAGAGAGAACAAGCACATAAAAAAATGATCCGCTGTCCACAGGGAAGAAAGGCGAGAGTAAATAGTTCAGAACCATTAATACGGGGCTGAATATATCATCATATGCTGGCACATTAGATGTGCATGTCTGTGGGTGCACTTGGCGAAACTTTGGGGACAAAATTGTCCTTAGAAGAGAACTAAATCTGACAAAACCTCTCTTTGGGGACATCCAGAGACATCCTCTATGGGGGGAAATGATTCTAATTCTAATCATATTTTGAGGGTGAGGTAAGGGTTAATCTGTTGTAATTATAATTAGCCAGTAATAGCCAGTTGTTAAGGGGTAACCAGTAATGAACTTCACTCTACTGGGTTTAAGGGTAGGGTATTAATAATAGAATTATCTTGGTATGAAAACCCATAGGTAATTCCCATAGCTGTCAGTGTAAGAGAAAACATAGTCATACACACGTTCTTGTAAATGATCAAACACTAACTGGCCAGCTTGATTGTCATTCAATACATCCCCCTCAAAAATAAATACCTAATTAATTCCAAATTCCTGTTTCCTAAAAATCCCAAATTGCTCGCGTATATTTACTGCATCTCAGCAGCACCTCATCAGAATCAGAATCAGATAACAAACAAGCTACATACACACAATGTTATTTTGTTTCATAATGGCGTATGTCTCCAGAGCATCATCGTATTGCAAACGCATGCAGATTCAGTATAAACATCTCTGCTCACTGAGCTGGTGAAATTGTGTGTATGGATGCCAGTGTTGCATGAATTCATAAGGTGGCTCCTGTGCAGACATGTATCCATTTCACACTCCGAGACACAACAGCGAAAGGTCACGCAGTGGCTTGCATTTGAGGCCCGGCACACAGATATAGATTTAGTAAACACCTGTGTGTGTGTGAATGCATGACTAACAGAAAGAAAGAGAGCAAAAAAGGTCGGCAGGGCTTCATTCCTGAGGAAGAGAAGTGGCCATCAACATGGCTTTGAAATTCTAATCAGTCTTTTTCTCTCTCTTCCTGTCTGATTCTTTTAGCTCATCAGCGTCAACATCAACATGATCATAATAATCAGATCTCTCATCTCAGAGCTCCGTAACACCTGCTGTTCCTGCTCTAACCGCTCACCTCCCACATCCTCTCCATCTTTATTTCTCCTCACTATAAAATCATTAAGCCCACTGCACCATCATTAAAGGAGCGGGAGGTACTGTTTGTTTATAGCTAGACCCACGTGAAATCTGTACAGTTTCTGAACCCCTTCCTGCACAGACTGTGGGGGAAAACATGCAGAATTCAGTGGAAGGGATTTAAAATGTGTTAAATAAATCTGTGATCAAACACTGAAATGTATTAATAATGTTAATATAATTTAAAATAATATTGACTAAATATTCCATCCTAAATATGAATGACTATATGGTCATTTGCATTTTTACTGGCATTTAGCTGTGTTTTTTCTGCTCAATCCCATCAGAACAGCCCTCCAGTTTAACTGGCTTACAGCGATGTATGGAAAACTCCTGAAATGTGATTCTAGGGAGGAAAAACAAACACAAAGGGGCCGAAAATCTGCTGAACTGAGGATTCTTCATGAGTGTAGGTATAATTACAATCATTGCAATCAAAAGAATCATTATTATTCTGATTTACACCATTATCTCCTTACTTCCAGAATTACCTGCACTGCTGATATTACCTGGATTAAACCTCATTAATCAACTCACTCTCTCTCTCTCTTCTAAATATATCCCCTTCCTGCTGTTTCTCCTTTTGTTCTTTTAATTTTCTCACAAACCCCTGACTCTACCTCCACCATCACTTTTTTTCCATCTCTCATTTCCACTGCCACCCATTTTTTTAAAAGCACACACATGTCCTCTAACACCCACTGCCTCAGCATGTTGCCTTCATTTACACACACTCTCTCTTTCTTTCTCTCTCTCTCTCTCTCTGTAGTAATCTGTAATTACCAAGTAGTCAGGAGTCATTTTAATCTGTGGCAAAGTAGCTATGTCCCGCTCACAGCTTAGCATTTCTATTTTTTAACTTTTGCTCTCTTTTCTCAGTTTCCTTCATGCTAAATCTCTCCTCTTCTGATCTTGCACTCATGTTTTTCCATCTCCTAAATCTGTTTATTCTGTCCTCTCATATACAGCATAATCCAGCTCCTTTATGCCCCATAGTCCTAAACATACACGTACACAGAATACGGTATAAACTGCTTCTTCTGCTTGCGCATTCTTTATTTAAACAAACCCCCTCCGCATGGAGCATTTAGCACATCCTCCATTCATCAAGTAAAATTCAAGCCCCAAATGCTCACTGCCTGGCGGAACATAGAGAGTCACACACTCAAACACACATCTGTGACCCTCTTACTGTCACTTTCCGTCCCCTGTAGAGGGACGATTGCTGCCCCCTGGGCTGACACACACTGTGTGGATTTGTGCATATGTGGGTCTCTATAACACCACAAAGCAGTGTGACTGGAGAGCTGTGCTCTAATGGAGATAGATTTTCAGTAGAACGGATGGGGCTCCACTTCAGATAAAGTGGGTCATGTCTGAGAAGGGGCGATGAATTTGCACAGTGCCAAATCCAAATGCATTAGCCTCTCTGTGTTTTACTTAACGAGGCCGGTGACGAAAGCGATGGGAAGGGTGTGCGCGCATACTGCGTCTCAGCCGTTCAAAACGCGTGTGCCGGGGTGCAAATGAGTAAGTATTTGCATTGGGGTGTGAAACAGGAAGTGTTGATGACTCACTCTGATACAGTAACACAGCAAGCACAGTTATATATTTTTGGGTCTCATGAAGATTTGTTCAGGCTTAGATGATGAAAGGTAACAAAGAAGAGGATATGGAACAGGAAAATGATGCACGCTGTACAAGAGAACCGTAACATGATGCAGTTCAGAGTCACAGAACACGTTCACCAGCCGACAGTGACACTGTTATCAGCTGCTGCAGTGACCAGATAGCTATTCATTGATGCAAGATACAGTCTTTATACGCTATTCAATGTTTGAAGTGTTTATAGTCAGTCATTTATTACAGCTTGGTTTGCTGAACATCCTTCACAAGGCACAAGGAAACTCTTTACACCCGGACATTCTCAAACCTGTGTCCTTGTATTAAAAAGTATGTGGTCAATTTTGAACATGTTTGACTGTCATTGAATTCAATTCAAAACAAAATGGTAGACATTTTTTTCAAAGCTTTACTTTTCATAGCCATTTTTGCAGTGACTTCCCTGTTTTCAAGGTGATTTTTTTGTTGTCCTGTATAAAATCAGTTCCCCTCAAGTTTCCACAAGCAGCCCAGCAGAGTATACGCAGGTGTAGTACATGTAGGTGACACTGCATATATCATGACTGTGCTGTGACTCTGACACTATCTACCCGCAAGGCACAAAACTGCCTCACATAGTTGCTCACATGTGAAAAAAAACAACTAGTGGTGGAGGCGGCCTTGATATGCTTCTCCTTTCATGGATAAAAGCCTCTCTGTCCTTCTCAAGGGTAGTTCACATTAAAGTGTAGCGATACAGTACTGTGCTGAGCCACTTCAGTTTTTGGCCTTTTTGCCTTTTTGACTTATTGACGACAACAGTCAAGAGAAGCTGGGAAACAGTGGGAAGTGACGAGATGAAAGTATGGCAGTCAAATAGCAGCTTAAACTCATGTGGCACACATCAGCACCACAGCAGGGGCTATCGTCGGGGGGCCCGTGATAAAGGGACCCCGCTAAGGTCTTCTATGGAAGAGTTTCTTTAACTTTATTAAACTAGATCACTTTCAAAACTGTGAACTTTGGAACCCTACTGAAGAAAGTCTACTAGGTGAAATATTAAAATTGCTATGTTTACAGTAGCCCAATGTTCATAACTAATAAGTGAGAGTTTTCATTGTTGAGATGGGCTAAGTCTCTAATCTGGACTGCTGAGGGTCTATTATCCTCATTTAATGAGATGGCACTCGCTCTGGTAAGGAGCTTAGAGCCAGTACTACAGCAGACAATAGATTCAGTTCCAGCCTACTTCACTGTCTTCAGATGAAACACACCTGCATGTGTGTGGTATGTAGCTACAAGTAAGAATAATAAAAAATAATTATGCTACAGATCAAATACATTCAAATACTGTAACAGTTCAAAATAGTTAATAATTAGTAATCATACAACGATAATAATACGCTCTACTACTCGCATTAAACCGTAATGATGGCGATGTGGACATTTAAAAACCACTTCTGAATGTAGGCACTTTAAAACATGAAATCATTGTAAATGTGGGTGATTACAGCAGTAAAAATCATTTACATGCAAGTAATCAGAACTTCATAAACTTTTAAGAAGCGTAACAAAACCCAATTAGCAGTAAAAGTTTTGTAATTTTGTAATGTGCTTATTTGCATCACTAATCAGAGTGTCCATATCAAACATGTAAAAGTACTATGAAAAACTGAATTATGCATTTTAGGAAATTATTGAACATTCTCA
>JAZGTK010023264.1:0-10008 GCA_036877625.1 Ambastaia sidthimunki | reverse complement strand
GCGGGTCAGCAGACATGCGCACATTGTTTAAAGTTTTGATGACGTTTATTGCACAGTAGTTTCCGATCATCACTGTTAGTCTAATACAAACCCAAAAGCATTCGTACTTATATCGACAAATATGTCAATATCTCAAAAAACATTTAAATATCCGTCAAAGGTTAAAGTTCAGAATCTTTGCAAAACTTTATCCATTAAAAGGGAAGCGCATGTTCTGTTGCAATAACTAAAGAAATAAGCAGCTAGTAATGTAAATGGTAAACAGAAACAAAGAGAAGCTGCCGTCAACCTTAACAACGTTACTTTTAAACCAGAGTTGATGTTAAGTAAAGTAAAAGTTATTAAAAGTTTTCTTTAGTAATATAATTCTCCCATAGGCTCTGCTTTCTAAATAGTGCTAAAGTGGTTCACCAGCTGGGTAAATATGGCAGTACAACAAGTAATGATACATGGACTGAATAAAGATGAAAGGAAACCCAACATCTATATGTACGCTGTCCGTTTACATGATCATTTGTATGTTTTCCATGCATGTAATCCCTTGATTGTAGTTGTTTAAACCGGCCATTATACTAGACAGCCCTGGTTTAAATGACAGGCATTGTACTGGACAGTCCTAGTCTCACAGTGGTAGCTTAGGTAACTGAATTCACATTTCGTCAGTAATTGGTGCGTGACTGATCATTTATAAAGGCTAGGCAAACAATTATAAACAATACAGTCTCCAAGGAGCCCTTTTACAGGAATCAGAAAGGCTTACTAGTGACGGGGAACCACAGAATTGTCGGATAATGAGTAGAACACCTAAAGATACCAGAAGTTTTATATTTACAGGCAAAAAAAATAGTGGACAATTTTGCTGCCCCCCACACCAAACTGTCTGAGCCTCACTATTTCTAAACAGCATCACTGTAGTTTTGGTCCTCATCATTGTTAGAACGGCCACAGTCAACATCCGCATCGTCGTAATTATAAAAGACAATTTATATTACCACCGTGGTAAGCTGCATTCTTTATTTCATCAGGCTGTATTAACAGAATGCCCACAGGCACGGCCCACACCTGCTCATTAGGAAAGTAACTCAGAAAGAAAAAACAACAGCGCGACTGTTTTTCCAATTATCTTTCCAAAAGAATGGTTCGTACAGGCGAGTCTGTACTGGGAAAGCAACCTGCGTTCTCATAGATCAAGCCGGTGCCAAGTTAATGAGAGCCGACACAAGCACACCCCTGACTTCTGTGTGTAATCGCTGTATTTTAACCAGCTCTTTCTTCCACACCCGCCTCTGACGGCTGCCGGCTCTGCGGACCAGGGTTCAAGTTCTCACGTTCTCAAGCATACCAGAGAGGTTGAAAATCATGTCAGGTTAAATGTAGGTTGGAACAACGGAATCTAAAGTTCAACTGGGTTATTAAAAAGCTGCTATCAGTAACTTTTTTTGGGTTACAAATAAACAAAATACAGTTTTTGAAGGACAGATCCTTATCTAACCCCTATTCACAATGGTAAGTTTAAAATAATGACTTAGAATTTGAGCTGTTAGGTCTGATTTTCCAGGAAATGTCAGTTTGGCTTCATTTGACTTCAACATACATAATGAAAAGTATGTAAAGTAACCTGCAATTTTATGTTTCAAACAGAGATGGCGATAGAGAGGGAAAGTTACAGATTGCAGCTTTAAAGTGTTTAAAATAGCATAACAAGGAGGCTTGAAAACCAAATGTTTTGGGGATTATTGATAAAGTTTAGAATTTTTTATAATGTTTTCCTTTTTTAATTCACATCATTTCTTGCTGTATGCCTGCTTCGCGCCATAGGAGAAAACAAAGGATTGTGGGAAAAAGTTATGGCTTTCCTGTGGCCTCAAATTGCAGTTTACCTGTATAATGACATTTTTTTTGTTGTACAGAACTTAATCTATGATCATTTTATTAAAAAACGTTTCCAGACAGTGTGTTTTCATTACTACACTATTCTGATGAAAATGAATTATTTTTACATTATAGTAATGATAGTTTTAAGGGGAATATGTGCTTTTAAGCAGTTTTTCAATTAAGCACAGGCGTCATTTCAATTTAGCAAAATGTACACATATTTTTTCTTTTGATTTGGGAGTGAAATATGACCTAAACGCTTCTACACAAGATTTACCCACTAATGGTTCATAAAACCTTATTACGGGACATTTAAACCTGCCTCTAATACTGTGTAAGATACAGAAACGCTATATTTCTCTATAAAGCTGTTGAGGAATACAGAAGCCAGCCAAGTTCTCTCATCTGACTCAGCTCTGAGTTACTTCTCAGTGGAATCTGAAACCAAGATGCAAAATAACTTGGCGCATTGTGTTCTCAAAGTTCACACTTTGAAAAATACCTCCAGACTCAGCTGGAACATTGTCAGGTTTTCTTAACAAAGAAAGTTCCCAGCTAACAATTTTAGGTTGTAAGAACATTTCCCTTCCATTAAGAAACAAAAAATGTTATTTTGAACGTTCAAAACATTTTACAGACATTGTATTTATGTTATAAGAACGCTTGGTTATAAGAACGTTATTTAAACATTTCCTAATTCTGTAACTACTTTAAAACATTCCACAAACTACCTAACAACACATTTGGTTTGTGATGTATAATGTCACTGCAAGAACATTTTTGATAACTTTGAGAGAACTTTTAGAAAACATTAGCGAATGTTCTGAGAATGTTCCCTGTTAGCTGGGTAACTGTTTTTACAGACTTGTTTTCCACTTTCATTTTGTTCTTGAATTGACCATCATTCTGTCCACATTGACTGCCTCAACTGCTCTTTTGATAATGCGCTGCAAACAGCTGCCCTAGACCTCATCTCTCAGGTCCCTCTTCACAGAACAAGCTTTACTGTCAGAGATGACTTATCAGAAGTCTTTCTTTTTTTGAACCCAAGCAATGATCTTTAAAGTGTCACCAATCTTATCAGTGTCTGGATGTATTGTGGTGAAGAGTATTGACGAATGGGCGTGGCTCTTGTCAAACACACAAAGAGGAAGTGACCCTAGAATCCTCAAAAGCAGATCATATCTAGGTGGTCTTTGAAGCAAGCAAGTCAATACACAGTTTCCTGGTATCTTTGCTCTCCAATAAAGAAAATGAATTATAAACATGAAATGTTTGAAAGCAACCAAACTGTCTTCAGGTTCAAGAAAATGATTTTCATGACAATTTAAAGCAAATATATCCAATGATCTATGATGGAATGAATTTAAAAGTGTTGTGTATTTTAAAGTGACAGAGTAGAAAATGTCTATTTTGCATGTTGTTGAATTTATGCATATGTGGCTTCATTCCCTTCCAACAGAGTTTATTTATGGCTGCATTTCTGCATAAATAAACGAAGAGCCGGGTCAAAAGCCAAACTTACTTGACTTTAGAGGCTATTAGTTTATTGTTTATGAAAACGCATAGTTAGAAAAGCCAAAAATGTAAATTGTGTCATTTATTAGTCACTCTCGTTTCTCTCTAAACCTCAAGGCAGTTATTTTGTCAGTGCAAGAAAAAAAAGGAACATCTCTTTATCTTCTTTATATCTCCTTTTGTGTTATGGAAAAAACAGCAACGCAGGTTCGGAATGATATGAAGGCGAGTAAATCATTTTTGGGTGCACCGTCTCTTTAAATCCTCACCTCACTCTTCTCCTGATACTTTTCTGCTTTTAATCTGGGTCTGCGTCTTCAACAGAGACACTCTAAAGGGAAATGTAAGCATTTAAATAGAATGTCACTCACAAGGTTATTGCTTCCCTCCCTTGTGCTTGCCTGAGCATTTACACGATGCTGACCCAAGCTACGAAACACAATATACCAGAGAGCTGGAGCAGGCTGTTATTTTCAGACCAGACACCCCACCAGGGAGTACGATGGACAGTATCTTAGAATCTCCAGCACAAATTACTCATTTAGACCACTCCCACTTTCAAGGCTAATTTCCGTATGTACTGTACTGTATGTAAGTGCCCAGCTAACAATTTCAGACTGTAAGAATGTTTCCCTAATGTTTCCATGAAGTGTTATTTTTAAAGTTCCAGGAATGTTCATAATGGCCAGTTTTTTAGATGTTGTATTAATGTTACTGTTGGGTTTTAAAAAAACGTTATTGAAACTTTCTTATTCTGTAACTTTAAAACATTCCACTAACAACTTAAGAAAAACGTTTTTAATATATATGATATAACGTTTAAAAGGTTCTAATGTTATTGCAAGAATGTTTTCTTGATAACTTTGAGAGAACATTCCCAGTTAGATGGGTATTACCCTCTCAAAATTTTAGAACACAATTTGGAACATTTAAAAATAAATGTTCGGAATACATAGGATACATTTGGAAGTCTAACAAAAGCTACAGCGATATGTGTCCACAACAAGAAGTCTCGGTTTTGTGATTTTATTCGTAGGCTCAATTGTTGTATTTGTATGTTTTTTAGATCTCTTGTTATAAGTTCAGTTGATGCACATTTAAAATCGTTGACACCCGTGGAAGGCCATAGAAAATAGGTCACACTTTAAGATGGCACTGTAATCTTTGGTTAGTGACACCACAGTTTACCGGATTTCTGTAATGGTTAACTAGAAGGACAAATAAATTGCCTCTCACCTGAAAAATCAATAGCAATCAGTAGCGTTATTTTTCAAGTTGAATCTTACGGAAAAAATGCTGCCGATTTGCCAAATCCAACCGTTGTAAGAGCAACAAAGGGATGCATGAATTGCTCACATGGAGGGCCAGATCAGAGACACTCTTACCTGTACTGAGGGGTGGGGACTCCAGAAGCCTCACAGGTTAAAACTGCCTCTTGTTCAAGGGAATGAATGGGAAGTATCAGGTCTTCCGGTTCAGTTTTCCAGCTTGGACCGAGAAACTTTGTGTCTTCTGCTTGAGCTGATGAGACTGGGACAAAGGAATGAGCTATTTTTAAACCCATTTACTAAAAACAGTAAACACACAGAATAAATCATGTCCAACTATATTCCATTATTGCCTCAATCCAAATTTACAGAGGCTTTTCACAGGTTTGGACGCATAGGTTTAATGATGATGACAGATTGAGGGGATACAGTGATATACATATTGGCCAGTGGTGAAAGCCAATCATTGTTTTTGTAGAGCAGTTAATTCCAGTCCACTAATTTGATTGGACAAGCAGTATTTCAAGAGGGCTGATGTTTAACTGGAATGTTTCATGCTTTATATCACTCCACTCTGAAGACTAAATAGCTCAACTGTGTTTCTGTAGCTCAACTGGTAGAGCATTGCGTTAGCAGCGCAAAGGTTGTGGGTTCGATCCCAGGCAATACAAGTACTGATAAAAATGTATACCTTAAAGTCGCTTTGGATAAAAGCGTTTGCCAAATGAATAAATGTAAATAGCTTCAATACCCAGCTAACACTTTTAGGTTGTAAGAACGTTTCTCTAACGTGCTTACTGATATGTTTCTAACGCATCATTTGTACATCTAAGAGCTGCTGTTATTATGATGGCTAAAATCTACAGAGGCAGTAAACAATTATTTGCATATTTATCAGTTCCTTACACAAGACATCTCACGCTTATTGTCAGAATGTTATGTAATGTATGTCTAAATGGATGCCAGGGACTCACAGCCATTAATTCCTCAGTATTAATTAACATTACAGAGATACACCCAGCAGCCACCTTCACAAAACAGCCAGAGAATTCTGCAAACAAGCTGAAACATCATTTTATGATCAAATGTATCAGCTGCTGTTGTTGAAATATCAACAAAAGAAAGATTGTGAGTATCATTTGTGAAATACACCCTCATAACTACAGTTGTTGGTGATATAATAAGAATTTGATGCATGTACCGGTTATAATTGTTCTGTGTTTCGGTTTCACGAATACAAGACGAAGAGGAAAAGATTTAGTCTGTATTTCTCCAAACAATAGCATCTGCTCTTCCATTAATCAAACCTTCTGTTGCAAGTACTGAACTCTGCCACCAAAGGAACAAAAATAAGTTGATGAAAAGGATGTCTTTGAATTCTGAGTTTCATTTGTAATCTGTTAGGTCCAGAGAGGCAGAAGAGAGAAACAGACGTGCCTCCATTCCAGAGACCCTGATAATCATCTCTGACAAACACAGTATCAGGGCCACAATCTCTCTTCAGCCTTTGGGGAGCCCGAATGTAAATGAATATAGGAGGACTGAGTAAACAGTGGTAATAAAAAACTGCCTTTCCAATCAATTAAAACTCTCTGCTGCCTAAAAGGTAATTAAACGTCTTTATATGGAGATACATTTCAGTTTTACAAATATAGTACAGTATTCCTGTAGCTCAACTGGTAAATCATTGCGTAAGCAGTGCAAAGGTTGTGGGTTCGAACCCAGGAAATACAAGTACTAATAAATGTATGTATACCTTGAATTCACTGCAAGTCGCTTTGGATAAAAGCGTCTGCCAAATATGTAAATATAGAAGCTTTTTACAATTTCTGAAGAAAATATAAGTGATGCTTGTCCATGCGAAATGCTAGGGTGTGGCGGGTGGTTGCTAGGGAACTGGTATGCAGTTTCTAAGTGGTTGCTAGGTGTTTATTTTTGGCTATGGATTGGGTCTAAAGGATACATTTGGTCATTAATTCGTAACCCTGAATTAATGATAAAATGTATTTTAGCTTTACAAGCTGCAGGTATCTGTGTTACAAACTGTACAAGATGAATTAAACAAAGTTTAGTACTGAGGGTTAGAACCACTTGGTGTAATTTCAACGCACAATGTGTGATATGGCATTTATAAAAGCATGCAAGCCCTGAATACAATTTTGAGCCCAAAAGACTAACACAGCAAGCAAATTCCTTTAGATAACAAGCAAAGCCCTTTGCAAAAAAATTATGTACTAATAACTATTCTCAGCTAAGCCTTTTCAATAACATGCTATTATTTATTTTCTCAACATAACATGACCATTAAGTTGATTTAGAAATGAATTTCAAAACAACAACATATTCTGCTTGAATACTGGATCCACTTATAAGAAGCGCAGAATTGAATAAATCAGGGTTTAAGATCGTAATTCAATTTTCTCTTTCACTCGTGGTACACATGACAGTCCATTACACAGATATACATTCATTACAAAATAAGAACAGCATGAGAAAAACACATTCAGTTTGAATGAAATCAGCAGCACAATAATTTACCTGCTAGGCAGCCAATGATTGATAGCACCACAAGTCGTTTCCATAGTAACGTCATCTTTAGTTGCCAAGGGCAAGTATGACTCTCATCCAATTGCTTGTGAATGGAATGATTTTTTCCCTTGAATGCGAGACGTATAATCTGTGGGGGAAAGTAATTACAGAAATAATTAAAATGAGACGTTTTGGGCCAAATATGACAGGCGCTCTGCTTTTATAGACTGATCAGACAGATTAGACCTCTGTTGAAGTGATCACCTTCACTGCGGGCACAAATGTTGTGGAAAATTGTTGGATCAAAAGGAAAAAAATGGAATAAAACATGGATCAGGTGAAATTACAGTCATTCAGATGGACATTTCTAATTTCATTTCTTGAGCATCCTAGCTAACAAGGGACGTTCTCAGAACGTTGGCCACCCCATATTGTTCTCTAAAATGCTCTATCAAAGTTGTTAACACGTTCTTGCAGTAACATTAGTTTTGTTTTTTTAACATTTTATTTCATATATCAAAAACATTATCCTTAAGTAGTTAATGGAACGTTTTAAAAGCCTTAAAGAATTTTAAAAAGTTTGATAACTGCAATAACATTAATACAACATCTAAAAAACTGGATGTTTTGAATGCTCCTAGAACTTTTAAAATAACATTTTTAACATTTTTGTTACTTAGTGGAAATGTTAGGGGAATGCTCTTAACAGCTTTTTGTTAGCTGGGATCTTGTCGTTTTAATTTTGGGGGAATTATTAAGTAATCCAAGTTTTAGAAACATTCTGTTTTATTCTGTTCACTCCACTAGTTGTTTTGCAATGCAATTTATTTTTGTTTGAATGCATTTTATGCAAACGGTCAAGTGCACTCCAGACCAGCCTGATTATACAGAGTTTTTACATCCTTATTAAAAAGCCCTAAATGTTAACTGCTTGAATACATATTAAAAGAGATGTTTGCTTTTGCTGTGAGGATTAATGCTTTCTAGATGCACCACTTGTGAAACCAAAGAAACAAACATAAAACCTGCAACATCAAAGAAATCAGGGGGCTGGAATTTGTTGACCTCAAAAGCTACTTTCTCTTGACTATTAATAGGAGCTAGCAGCCAACCTAAATACTGTTAGCTTTAAACTAGCGCTGCTTTCAGTAATACATAGAATTCCTCCTACATATACTGTACAAGCTAATGACAAGCTCTGCGTAGGGTTGATTTGGACAGAATAATTTCCCCTACAAAAGAAAATTACAAGTGATATCTTTTTAATATTGTTTCTAGAAAGTAATGTGATTAAATGTAGAGTCAGGTTTTTCGATATTTAAGACTGTGCTCAGATTTGCCAAGTAACAAACTTTGCATTAAAGAGTCAGAGATTTCAATCTGATTGCAAATATTATAATCAGATTCTCACAGACCAAGATCTTCGAGTTTTGGTGTCTGGTTTATTGCTCTGTAATGTTTGCCATATGTTAACCACTGTCTTATTTTTTTCTATTTTTATTTCTGTGGAATTTTATGTCATATTAGAGCAAGTTCTCTGATAACCTTTTGTTTTGATTACCACAAACTAATTCTTTAACGTCTGAGTTTTATGTGTGTATTAATCACAATGTGATTTTCTGTATTCTGAACAAATGGTGTCATATAAATATAAAAGAAAAAAAATCTTGTTCTCGGTTTCCAAACCTAGTGAGCTGCCAACGAAGACATCATGGGCGTCAAAGACGGTCTCTCGACATGAAGGTTGTTCCAAAAGGTGGGTAACTAAATTAACAACCTAAGTAAACTTTTGGCTTTAGAAGGCAGCTGTCTATGTAGGCAGCAGGCAGTGAGCCAACTCGCTACATTTTGGAAGGGAGCTACAGCGTTGCACAGCCCACATGAAGATGACCAATCTATTCAGCATATTAATACACTGTTTCCACAACATCCAGGGTTTCGCTTATTGTTTAATGAAATATAAAGTGATGATTCATATGTAGCTTTTGTAAACTTTTGCATCAAAAAACTTTTGTTCTATTTTTAATACTTATAAAACTTGATGGAGCTGCCATGTACTTTGGGATTTTTATAGTATTTCATGAAGAGCTTTCAACAGTGTGTGTTGGAGGTGTTTCTTTTCCTGCTTTATTTGCCTTTGAAAATCCAGAAACTGTCACAATTCCAGCTCTGTAGCCTGAGGGCATATAATTTATTTTTTTCATTCTATCTGCAGTTAGTCAGTCTGAACACATAATGAACAGTCCCAACGATCTTAACGACATGAACTCTGAATTTTAAGACCATTTGTGTAAAACTCTTCTCAGCTCAGAGTCAAAAAGGAAGAGCTTGCTTGTGTCAAACTGCGCTGGCCCTTTAAATCAATAAAGACACGAAGATTTAAAGCAACGATCTTCTGCTGTCATTTTCTGGTAATTGTATAATCTTCAGGGAAGTTGTTAGTAGTGCTGTGTTCTTGTGTGGATAACTGCTGGGCGTCTGTTGGAACTGTAGGGACGGGTCTCTGGGATTTGCTTGGTGTCTTTTGAGTTTTGGGGACACATTACGCTGCAGGAAAATCTGTCAGATTGGATTACACAGTTCAGCTTGTGACGCCAGACAGGAACTGTAGCCACAGATCACCAATGAAAAACATTACAGCTGTAGTCGCCTCCTATTATGACCCCCGCTTGCAACCTCTTCTGTCAAAAAGATCACGCCAACAGGCACGGCAGCTTCCAAGGGCAAATATCCCAACTAACAAGGAGTGTTTTCAAAATGTTGACTAACGTTCTCTTAGAGTTATCAAAAACATTCTTGCAGTAATGTTTTTTAACGT
>JAZGTK010023263.1:0-10008 GCA_036877625.1 Ambastaia sidthimunki | reverse complement strand
CAGCTCAGAGGCGGCACATTTCACTTCCTGTTGGGTGTTGATCCACAGACGCAGGATTGGGGACGTCAGGCTTTGAGCTCTGCAGCTTCATCAGAGCTGTTTCAGAGAGAGACAGCAGGAGAAACAGAGTGTGACATCACTGCTGGAGCAGCAAACCCTCAACTCTGACATCTCATGACTTTAATACAGACCAGCATCAATACAGACACATTATTACCCACCCAACCGTCACCCATTAGCCTCTTCACACGCTAAGCAAGATGAGACCACCTGAGACTCACAATGTCCCCATTATATTACCCCATCATCAATTTACATGTAAAATAACTAGCAGATTGATTAAACCTGACTGATTACACCCGAGAATTAACCATTCAGAGCAGAACGAGGTAAAAACAGAAGTCAGGAGGATGATCACAGCATTATTAAATATGCAAAGGAAGAAAATTCTACCATGATGAGCTGATGTGGAAGTGTTTCAGTGATTATTCACTTATACTCGCTTGTGATGCTGTGAAGAAGTACAAAAACCTTTACTGAGGTTAATTCACTGAAACATCACATTTTTAAATGTCAAATGTTATGGCTACATCGATGTTTTGACTAGAAGTCCTGGAAATGTTCTTTATGCAGAAATAACCACAGCCACATGTCAAGATGCTAATGTTACCCGTAAGAAATGTTACCCCCTGCTGCTCGACTGATGTTAACCAGTTAACTAAACCCTTTCCTTTCTCATCACTAATATGTCTGCTTGCCTGAACTGAAATGATTAACACACAGTCGAGTTGCTGAACACTAAACTGGTGCTGATATATAATTGTTGTGGCCACAAGCTAATGTGCTTATGAAGAAATCGTCATGTGTTGACCACCACATAAGTCATTATTGCATAAGAAGGCAAACTCTGTATTGTGAACACTGAAGTAGTTTTCAAACTGAACTCTTGTTTCAAAGTAGCAGCGAAATTCCTGTTTGCCTTAATTTTCCCTTTATGAATTTGGGATGTTAACACAAAAGCTGTGTTGTTGATTCCTGTCTTTGAGTCTCTGTAGCCGTGATGTCACAGGTAGGGGATGTTTCTAAGCAAAACAAAGCAGAAAGCTAATGTTAGTTAAAACAAATGTTAGCTAACCATTTTATTTATAATCACTGGAATAAACAATTCTTCTAACAATATAGCTCATTACGTTATCTGAAGACTGTTGCCAAGCAACGTAGCAATTTGCATGAGTGCAGAACGCCATCAGAATTTAGAATCTGAACTGTATGTTTTATAAAAACTCTATGTTTCTAACTAAACACTGTTAAACAGTGTTGAGCCCTTAACATAATGTATTTAACATTATAACCTAAGCTTTCGTACAAATGAATCTTTACTACACAAACAGGCCTGGAAAAAATATAACCCAGCTGGAACTGTCAAACTATTATGGAGTCTGATATGGTAAAACAGGTGCTTGATCCAGAACTTTCTGAAGGAGCCGATCTCCTCAAAACAAGACAAGCGTGAGGCAAGACACACCGGAGACGTTTGCACAACCCCTCCTGTGCTTGAGATCAACATGGGAGCAACATTTCATCCATGATTTTCCCTTTCAGTGAGTGTTTTTCACAAGCAGCTCAGATGTCCTGCTCCATGATGGTTCTTTTGGAAGGGAATCATTTGTGGTACCACTTGGTCCCCACTGGTGTTTTTGTTCTTTCACAGGGCTCGAGTGTGTATGACAGCCTCTGAAATGCCTCTTTCCACATCAATATTATGTTTTTCTATTCTTCAGGGTTTTTTCTCTTTTGGAACCGAGCCTTTGGAAAAAATAAAAATGAGCAATGCAGCTGTCAGAAAGTTGAGCAAGAACCCGTGTCTGGCTCGCTTCCTCTGTGAAATTGAAATCTATGTGTAATGTCTATCAAACAGCAGGTGTTAGACAAGCAGGTGTGACAAAGTGACAGAGGAGGAGATGCGTTTAACATTTAAAACACAGAGAGATCTCATTAACCAGGAGGGGAGGATCTGTAAGTGCTGCTTCAGGAAATCTTGACAACCTTCTTAATAAAAAGAAAAATTCGGTTCTTTAATCTGTTCTCTGTGAAGTTGAGATTGTCAGCAGTCACTGTAACAGGAAGTCACACGAGTTCCTTTCTGATGTTCAGCAACAATTCCAACGTCAACATGCGATACAAACACCACAAACAAATCAAGTGCGTTTTTTTCAAGAGAGATCAAGAGGCACAAAAGAATATATAATAATAAAACAAAAGTTTTTTTGCACTCTTCACTCACCCCGTCTCAAACTAAATCAGTTATGATGTGGGAATAATGAGAAGCGTGTTTATTTCTCTGCACTACAGCAGGCTGTGACTCCATCTACTCTTGCATGTATCAGAAGTCAGTAGTTTGGGAAAACTCAGATTGATTGATTTAGAGCAGTATTACTGAATGCTGGCATGCACTGAAATCTGGCTGTACAGCGTGTAGCTTCATCTCTGACTCGTGTTCTCATACTGGCATTATCTCAGTCTGGTGCTGCAGAAGCAGTCAATTATAAAGCACGAGAGGTGAGCTGGATTAAGGACATGTCAGTATCACAGTAACCTCCAGCTTTATCTGTCCACAAAATCACATGCGGCCTCATCATCACACCAGCAGGAATCATTTTAAATGAGCACAAAATCCACAAGAGTCATTCAGCCCTTTATAAACCTGAATCATAATACAATTAATGGCCGCGTCGACGCTTATGATTCTGATTGTGGGGAACTAGCAGGTAATAGACAGTGTCTGCTACATTCATTTTATTTTCCTAATGTTTTGAAGGGGTTTGGATTGCATTTGGACACTTATGCTCCAGCCCAGCTAAGAATATTAGGTTATAAGAATGTTTCCTTTAAGTAACAAAACATGGTAAGTTATTTTCAATGTTCTAGGATTGTTCAAAAAGTCCTCTTTTTAGATAATGTATTAATATAGGTTAGTCTTGTACAATTCAAGAAAATGACATATATACATATATACATATATACATATACATATACACACACACACTATATATATTACCTTCATATTCTTGTACAATACATACCAAGTATAAGTATATAACTTTGAGAGAACTTTTACAAAATGGGACGTTCCCTTCGATTCTTAAATGTACAAATGTTAGATAACAATGTGTTTCAAACATTTCAAACAAAACATTCACAACATGAAATGTGTTGGCTCTTAAAATCCTGAAAACAGATGTATCGTTTCTGATTGTAAATCTGCCATCTGTCTATAATAAATGTGATGAAAGCAACGTCCTCCATACATTTAAAAGTGTGACTTTAAGATTAAGGATTCAAATAGATTTTGAAGCAGCTGTAGATGCAGAAAAAAAAAATCAATACAGTCTGAATTTTTCACAATACAAGTGAAAATGTACTTTGGGCTCTTGGCACACAACACGTCCTGAAAGGCTTGCGTAGATCTTTACTGACAACGTTACAGCTCATAGTCTCACCTTTCCTCTAATTCAACAGATTTACAGCTGAAGTTTGAAAAGTTGTAATAACATAAATCATTACGAGCCGCATCTCTATAATACAAAGAAAGAAGAAAATCCTGCACTAAGCCAGAGCTTGCAAAAAATCCAATATTTATTGAAACACCTTCGCCAGGCCTGACCGATGAAGACACAACTTCTTCAATAAATATTGGATTTTTTGCTACAGCAGTGTGACCTTCTTTCTTTGTGTTATTTTCTGTTCCCAGTGAATTCGCCTGCATGACTTCAGGTGTGTGTGAAGAGAGTTTATTTACTGTTTTAATTACAGGAAGTCACACCAGATATGCACCTACTTTGGCTCCTTCTGACCAATCAGAATGCAACTAGCGCTGAGCTTCAGGACATACTAACCTGGTCTCACAGGAAAACGTTTTTATGCCACATTGTTGCAATTTTGTATGAATTCATACAATGTGATTTGTACAAAAACATATGGTAATTAAAAAAAAAAAAAATCAAGCATGAGGGTTCACCCCAAACTTAACCATCAATGGGCAAAACTGCTAATGCTAAACTGTACAACATTCTCAATATATATATATATATATATATATAATGTATATGTGTATATATATATACTGGGCACAGCTTTAATTCAGCTTCAGCTGATCTGAGAAAGCAGCGGCTGGTGAAGTTTAATCACGTTTAACCGTTTCACCGCACATGGAGGTCAGTAGTAGACATGTAACCAGTGACAGCACATGACAGAAGGTTAGGAGAGACTAGTAAAGGGTGTCAGTAGCACCGTTTGAATTAAACGACTACACACACAAACACTGTAATGCACCGTGTGTAAAACAGAAATCATGACACTTTCATTAAATGCATGTTTGAATCACAATGTTGCACTGATAAGTACACTTCTATATGATCAAATGCATAAAATCACTCAATATGTCAGTTCTGAGCATTTAAAGAAATGATTCTCTTATGTTTATTGATTTTGTGTCTGTCTATTAAACAGATGATACATATTATACAGTAAGGCAACAGCTGTATAACAGAAGCAGCACTTACAGCTTTAGTGCAAAAACCCATTTTTCCTGCAGCAACTCAAACATTTTAAACATCCAAATCTTGTTATTAATGCAATCTTTTGTAATAAAGACTTATGGAGAAATATGATATAATAGGCGGACTCACTCATTTATTGTTTGAGAAGGCAGAGAAAGACATTATTCAATAAATCTGAATTATTCCAGACAATTTAAGCAGTTTATTGCTAGAGTTTGAGATGTAAAGTTACTCTCGATGGCCTTCATACATCCAGTTTATAACTTCTGGGTGTTATGAGAATAAATATTTAACCCAGACACCTAAGCAGACTATTTTTGATTAGCTGCAGCACTGTTATGCAGAAAGCGATGTCAGTATGACAGCAGAAACCAGCCGGCTGTTGTTATTACACTGGAGAGTCTCACATACTGTGTGTGCCTTATGTTCTTATTATATGGCAGGTGGCAGAAGGGGCGGAGTTAACACATACTGCAACGCAGCTATTGGCTTAACTGCCGTGTGACCTTGCACGTGTCATCAGAGCAGAGAGGTCGTATCAGCAGAAGAGAAAGAGACTCACTGAAAAATAAAACTCGAGTTGCACAGGTTGTTTACAATAAGGTCTGGAACATGAATAAACATAAAAAATAGGATTTGATGTTGACATTTAGACATTCAAAATGATTTTTTCGCTTGAAAATACCTTTGGATTTATTTACATTTGTGGCAATTTTCCACTCTAGTGAATGCTGGAAAGTTTGGCCCTGAAAGGTAATTTACTCTAAACATAGGTGTTCAGCTTTCAGCTGTCAATAATATCTGACACTTTAATTAGTTAAACGGTTGACTGAGGAGATGGGATCACATATAACCATCAACCATGACTAACTGATAAGCAAGTTTAGTGAGCAGTCTTGCATAGACAGACATTTAGGGGCGGGTTTATCAGATAAATTATACAGAAAAATAAACTGCGGTAAGAATCTTAATAATACAATGTCACTTTCTACACCTTTACAATCTAAAAAAGTGTGAAAAATATACAGACTTCATGATCAGATTTTTTCCCACACAAACAGGATAAGCAAAGATTTTTTTCACATGAAACTCTGTCAACAAATTGCATCACAGAGCTCAAGGACTTTTAGTTTCCTTCCTAACCAAGTTCCCTAAACAAAGCTGCGAATCCTACAAAGATATGACGCCACTAAGCTAGCAAACCTTAATATTACATCCTCAGAAGTTGTTTCCAACCAATGCCTTGTAAACACGACTTTGCTTCCAGGCGAGTTGATGATAAACAGTCTGTGGGCTGAAGCTCGTGGTGTCTGGTCTGCAGTAAGCAAGAAACATGTGTGCACATTACTGAAAGGTTGGTTTACAACACAATGACTGCAAAAGAGTCACAAACACAGACAAACACATAAAATCATCAGCGCAGGTACAATCTTCATATAATCAGCTAGTTAAAACAGCAACAGGGAGAAAACAGCGGTTATAAAGCAAAGGGCTGAATTTGGATTCGAGCTGATATTCACCCTGCCAGAGGAGTTTTTGGTGACTGTGTCTGTTTGATTTCTTTCAGGTGGGAGCGTGAAGGGAAGGAGGTGGGAATGACAGCGCAGAGGAAGGGCAGGAGCTCATTATAATGCTCGGCGTGACAGCCACAGCGAGGTGGCGGCTCGGTGCAGGTCAGTGACAATGCATGGCAAAGTCCTGACAGAAAGACGAGAACCCCCAGCATGCATTGCGCTCGTTTGTGCAGGAGCCTCATATAGAACGACAGCAGCTATTCAGAAAGCAACCAGAGGGTTTCGACCTCCGATTCCACGGTCATCAGTCCAGGGCTGCTGAAATTTACTCCAGAGCATAAGGCTGAAAGAAAAGACAGCGGCAATAACAGCTAATCGCTCTGTTTCCTGTCCCAGATCTCTGACGGCTGTAGACTCATGAGCCAGCTATGAGTTCCACAGCAGGGCTTCATTTAGGCAAGCAATAATGCCCACATCGATTTACAAACAAACAAACCACATAATAATTCAGGACTAATCAAGTTCAGAAAACGCATTTATAATCTAAACTATTCAATATTATTTACAATTATACAGTTTGACAGATGCGTTTATCCAATGCGACATCCAATGCATTCATGCAGGTTTTATTGTGCATTTCAATTTGTAATATCAGGTACTGCTGGTGCTAATTTCAAAAAGCTGCCCCGGTGGCAGATGGTTTTAAAGATGGATGATATATCCGAGATTCCAGGACTGCTGTGAAGAGTTCTCTTAGCACATCTCAACAAACTCAAGTCAATAAATCTTTTGTAAATCATATCCTCACTTTATAGTTGCTAAATGTGGGGCAGAAACTGGGCGTCAGGAAGGCGTGAGGATACGTTTGATGCAGACGAGCGTCGCGGCGCCTGGAGTCAGTCGTGTTGCTGAAGTTGACCTCTTTACGGTACAAATTAAAAGTGAAAGAAAATTCAATTAAAGATTTATTGAGGACTTCAAAGATTTCAAAAGTTCTGCCCTCTCGCCAACAACCAATTACCCTCGATACGCCCCCTCCCCTCCTGTGGAAACTACTTTTCAATTACATTTACAATTAGCGCTGCAGGTAGAAACGTTTCCTCCATTCCAGGTGGATATTCTTAAAAAATGTGACTAAACCAATTTTCTGTTTTGTAATACCGTTTTCTGGTTTGTAAAAACATTTATTGGTCAGTACAGCCTGGAGCGAGTTTCATCAGCATGTGTATGTCTCTTTAACAGCATGTCGACACTGTCACATCACACACAGACACACACACAGACACAGACACACACACACAGACACACACACACACACAGACACACACACACAGACACACACACACAGACACACACACACACACACACACACTACAGCAGCTTTGTTGATTAAAAGCAAAGTGTTGCAGTTTTGGCTGTAGACAGGCTGTAAGTGTTAAAGTGTGAAGCAGAAATGTGGGAAAGTGGCACATGGTCTTACACGGCACACAGATCTCTGCTGAAAGTGTCTGATGTGTGAAAGGATTGTGATCAAAGCATGTCAAATATATTTGGAAGAAAAATAGATCAACCGTAAATCAAAGCAAATTATTCTACCAGCATGTAAATAAATAAGGTAACAACTACACTGTCACATTGTCTGTACAGTAAATGTAAATGGCATTATTGTCACTAGGCTAATAAAAGCATCATTATTAACACAGCTTACACTCATATTACATTTCAGCAATTAACATCACACTGCTACAATGTCCTGTATTATTCATTATTTAAGTGCTAAAGATTTATGTTTGTTCTGAAGCTGATGGATTATAAAAGGGCTTTACTGATGACCTGGCAACTAACCAGAATTTTCTAGCATTAACACTGTGGCTTTTTCAGGTCTTAGCACCACAATTACCTCAGAAAATGTAAAATCTATTTGCTTTTGTTGTTTTATGCCCTTCTGGTTTGGGGAGACCAATTAAATCCCTCGTTTGTCTGGCAGGAAAATGCATAAAGAAAACTGGATGTATAAAATAATTTTCTTTGCAGATCTCACTGAAAATGACCAGAGCTTGTAGATGGTTGTTAATATAATCACGCTGAACATCCGTTCCTGTGGAGTTACTGATAAATACAGCAACATGAAGCATCAGTCTCAGTGCGATAATGAAACAGACTCTGTTTGGATGAGTTTAATCCACATTCCTGCATTAGTTTCCATCCTCAGAGAGTCATTAAACACGTATTCTGAAGACCAGCAACTGAATGTCACGCAAACACTAGAAAGGACTAGCGTTTGTGTGAAGACTGAACACTAGAATTCTTCAATCGATTGTTTATGACAATGTCTGTGTATAATACGTTTCTGTAGGGCTGCTTGACACTGACCTTGTAGGAAATGATTATCATGCAGATATAAATGCCGTTGGCCTCATGTTTCTCTGCCTTTCTTTGTTAAGCATTTTCCTATTTTTAAGCATGCCATAAAAACAAGAATAAATGTATTTGTATAACACTATTCTAAACATCTACAGAGCTTAAGTGATACAGACCTTCAACATCCACCAATATTAAAAAAAAACTGAGTTTTAGTACATGTCTGTTAGCCTTGAGTCCATGTTTGCTTTTGTGCTTTTAAATGCATTTATATTTACTTTTATGATTTGGCAGATGCATACAACCGACTTAGTTGTTCAAGGTATAAAATGTATCAGTATGCGTGTTCCCCTGGTAACTGAACTCACAACCTCACAACACAATGCTCCTCCAACTGAGATACAGAAACACCTGTATTTAACATTTATTTACTTCATTCTCATTTCAGGAAATACAAACCTAAACTTTGACTCATTCTCTCCAATCATAATCTCTCTAGTCCAAGAATGCCCCTCCCCCTAATGCTAGGAGGTGGCAAAAGGAAAAGCCTTGGATATGTCCAGCCACAACTTCCTGTTAAATAAAGATTAAAAAAAAGCACAGGAAAGCAATCCACAATTTCCTTCATCATTTACTCTTCATGTTATTTAAAACTTGCTTCAGACGATCAGCAGGTAATACAGAGTTTCCAGAGTTGAATGCTGGGAAATCCCCCCCCACTCAGGGGAGTGTTTAATGCAAACAGCAGGTCGTGACCTCAGTGTTCTGTGTCGCCTCTGTGACAGCTCTGTTCTCCAGAGCAGCGACACCGAGCTCTGGAACCTTCACAGGTCACTGCATGAACTTCAGCTGCTTGCTTACCAACAACGACCCTTCAGCTGAGCTCTGACGTTCCCACACAGTTTCCTACTGGAGTACAAAGCAGACAAACACCCTCAAAGGACTCAACGAACCAGCAGTGTTAATTCACAGCATGCAATCACAACAGCCGATATTAAAATCCTCCTACGCTAAGAAAACAAAACAGATGTACTAAAGACTATGGTAATCCTGCAAACAGGGAACGTTAGTAGAATGTTGGCTAACACTCTCTAAATGTTTTCTCAAGGTTATCCAAAAAGTTCTTGCAGTAAAGTTAGTAGAATGTTTTTGTTAACATAAAATGTTCCACTAACTACTTAAGAATAACATTTTGATATATTTAAAGAAGTTACAGAATTAAAACAAGATTTAAGAATATTCCTATAGCCAAGCAATAACATTGATACATTTCTAGAACTTTCAAAATGATATGTTTAACATTTTTGTTGCTAAACTGAAACATTAAAGAACGTTTTTACAACCTAAAATTGTTAGCTGGGATGTGGGCATCCTGGTTTCCTGATATTCAACATGCTTGTTTAGATGTAAGAGAAAGTGTTGTTTTCTTATGTGACAGTGAAGAACTCGTACAGAACTCAACGTCTTTGTGGTTTCGATCTGGACTTTATCTCAATAAACGTCCTTCACATGACAGATAACATCAGCATCTCTCTTCTCCCTTTCACACACCCTCATTATCAGACCTCCAACAC
>JAZGTK010023262.1:0-10009 GCA_036877625.1 Ambastaia sidthimunki | reverse complement strand
AAAGCTCCCAAAATATGTTAAATTGGTTAAATTACAGTATCTTACTGAAGGGCAAATGTCTATTCAATAAATATCACAACCTTTATCTGTTTGTTATTTTGTAACCTCAACCAAATCTGACAAGCACTCATGTATAAAATGTAATGGTTCAGTAACTTTACAGAACAAACATCTCACACTTTAAAACCAATTGTGTTGCCTGGTTAACACAGACTGACTTCTAACCACATGTTTGAGTAATAGAGTAGCCGCAGTCTGTGAGCGCTGTGTGTTGGGTTTATTATTGTTAACATTGAGTGGCTTAAGCGGCTTTCCCAGTGTTTGTGTCTGCGGCTGCCCCTACCAGCTATGTGGACATCCAGAAGACCATGTAAAGGAGCATTCTGGTCTTCTGGTCACTGTTAAAGACCACGTAGAGGCCTTTGTGTTTACATTTACATGTATGCATATGGCAAACGCTTTCATTCAAAGTGACTAACAGTGCATTCAAAGTATGCAAACTATGTATTAACTGGGATAATACCCATAACCTTGGTGTTGCAAGTGCCATGCTCTGCCAGCTGTTTTATTTGAATCCAGACAGCACTTCGGGTGAAGTACTATTCATATTTATTTAATCTATTTACGCCAAATACATGGACATAAAAAAACCATTTTAATAAAGACTAGTGGAGGTTGATTATCAGTGGCATGTGGTGGGGTTTTTTTTTAAATGAAGAGGCAAAATTTCTGTGTTATTAGTTCAATTTGTATTTATGTCCAGTTAGATTTTTATACTGTGCATATTTTAAAGGCTTATGAAATGGCATTCACCTTCGTAAAAAATGAGCAAATAAAGATGTCAGTTTTTAAATGTCAGTTTGTCTTCATTGATCATTTTGTGGTTCTGGTACATTCAATTTAGTTTTTACAATGCTGCATTGCTAACGGAACTGTATCATCTATAGTGGACAAGAGTCAAAAGCTAGTGATTAATTAGCTTGTTCTTACAGCAGTTGCTTAGTTGCTTTTCATCTAGATGTAAAGTTTCTGAACAACAATCATCATTAACACAACCTGTTCTCAAAACCAAAAAATAACTCGCACTGCAAAGAAAGTTAAAATGGCCAAAAATTTCAACATGGCTTTTGAGAGGAGGTGACAATTCAATGATGTGAAGGATTAAAAAATGTGGTAACACCAGAGTTTCATTATGTATAAACATTTTTAAACACTTTACATTCTTCAAAAATAATAACTACAGTATAAAGCATTTTTCGTGTAGCTTTTTAAATATTTCTTCATCAAATCCTCAAAACACCAGTCAAAATTATCACAGGCACCTTTAATTACAGAAATATTTCACCTCAAATGAAAAATTCTGTTTTTTTTTTAGTTTAGTCACCCTCATGCCATCCTACTGTTTATTACTTTTTCTTTAGCCGAACTCAGAGTTATATTATAATATAATATCCTGGCTCCTGCCAGCTTTGAAATAGCATTAAATAGTGTCCAAGTAGTGTCCGATGAGGCACTGCCTCCATTCCTTCTCAATAGAAACACCCCAGCTGTAATAATTTTAGCAATAATTTGATTTAATACTTTTTAACCTGTTTATCACTTTCATTCTGTTTCCATAGTTGTGTTTTAAAAGTACTTAACATTCTCCTTAGGAGTTTGTGTGTGTTGTCAATTGGCCTGGAGTTATTTGCTTGTTGTCTGCCAAGAAGACATTTTGGTTTGACCCACAGCTTGAACCTCTCCAAGTGCACACTAGAGCCACACATATTCCCCAGACTTCAGATCTTGAACATCATCCAAGACAAAACATTTGCTGTCTCAGAATAGTCTAAAATAACACAAGGGACAAGGAAAGTTTTTCTTTGTTGCGAAGCTTTTTGGTGGTTGCCCATTCATTGTTTATTCAGACTTAGTCCGTAACCTGATTTATGCAGAGTCATGCATAATAAGCCTAAACTTATCCTCAAGACAAGCTGTATGCTAAACGTACTTTGGACATTTAAACTAAAATTGCTTACAATTGCTATTTGCTTAAAAATCTTTGTTCTGTAAAGAGTTTCTTAAGGCCCTTAAAAAATAGGATTTTGGGGTTTGGAACGGTGTGGGTTTTATTAGAAGTGGTAGGTGTTTTAATCAGTTGAAGGGAAGGTTAACTTGTATTTCATGACCCTGGTTGAAATATCCTTCATTGCTATGGATATGGTTGACACCAATTGTAAAATAAATGGAGTGTGCAATAAATGTCAGCATTCTATGTTGGCAATGTTTATATTAAAATGCATAGATATTTGCATTTCAAGTGAAATGAATGACAGAACGTAAATGATTTGACAGTAGATATTATTATGATGTAATATTAGAATGTGCTATCAATGTGGTTTCATGGACTACCAAAATCTGTAAATCAAATCATACGTGACAGAGTTTTACAGTAGGTGGATTTACAGTGATTTCTATAATTACAGTAAGTTTATGTTGGCTACCACAACAGATGAGAAGAACTTCTGTGAAGACAGATCCAGAACCACAGGGCTGTTTATTATAGGCCTGCTGCTGGCTGTTTAAATTGCTGATCCCTATTAATATTATTACCATAGCTGACCATCAGGAAACATCTGATAAAAAATAAGAAGAGGTTGACGGAGGGGAGAAACAATGAAAGCAGCTGGCTATTACGCTGCAGAACAATTTGTTATATTTTCAGAGAGGAACTGACAAGTAAGACTCATAGAATTTTACAGGACCTCAGGCTAAGCAATCAGCACCAAACAGGATACTCAACCAACAGGAAGCATGTCTCCGCCAGTGTCTGATTGGCTAACACAGTCCTAACAGTTTGCCTTTTGAGGCATTCTAGAGGAAAGGCCAAGTCATTGTGCACCACAGGGACTCCTGAGAAAACATATTTGCAAATAAGGCTGACTTTAGCCTTTAGCCCCCGATGCTGTGCTGTTCCAGGGAAGATTTACAGATCCATTCAGCCAGATACAGTCGCACTTAAGTTTAGGGAAAGCAGGCCCTTTATGGACATTCCTGTCCTGCGCAGACCGCAAAGCAGTATGACATCAGTTTATGGTTAATATCACCCTGACTGCATGTGTGTTTTTTAACTTATAACCACTCAAACTTAATCAAGAATTAGTCATTTAATTCCAGTGATTTTGAGTGTCTATATTAGTTGCACACAGCAAATGCATAAAATAAAAACAATGGCATGGTTAATGTGCCATGTTCTATCTCTGTTTGCAAGTTGCTCTTTCTCTCTCTCTCTCTCTCTCTCTCTGTAAGTTGCTTTGGATAAATAATAAAATGTAAATGTTTATTAATTCATTTTCCTATTATTGTTTTAAATTAAAAACCAGCTCTGCAACATACAGATACGCAAACTCTTTGAGACACAAGATCTTTTTCAGGTTTTTCAAACTATGGAATCATAATTAAAGCATAAACATGTTTTGTCCCATACAAAAGCTCTATTTATTTCCGCATCAAGGAGAGGAAATAATCAAGGAGAGCGTATGAGAGCGGCCGGTCTGCCTTCCATTACATGGTCTGGAAAACGTCTGCACTGAAAACTGCATCACATGTGACTGGTGTCCTCAGATAGTTCTGAAATCTGTGAAAATGAAGCAGGCGAATTCCATGAGTATTAACTCATATCTCTTGGGCCTGGGGCCTTCATAGACCCAACAATGTCCAGGATCATAGAGGATTTACTGAAGTCTAGTAGATCAAAGAACGTTTGTCATCTTTCATTAGCACTCATTACATTTTTCTTTTGGAATTAGTCCAATGTAGAATCGCTCGATTACATCATTGGTTCATTAATTGCTCTTTACTATTGCAGGACTGCAAAAAGCTTTTTGCATGTATAATAAAGCTTGTTAGATACTTTTACAACTGATTATGTTAGTTCTAAGTTGATGACGATTCCTTTTTGTGGACTTGAAAAACAAACTAAAACAGTTTAAATACTGATAAAATACTTATTGGGCTATAAAATAAAAAAAACAAAACAACTTATGTTGTTTTGCATCTGGGCATATACTACACCATCTGCTAATATACGCTCAAATGTTAACATATAATTAGATTTTTAGAAGAAACATTTATCTTACAGGAAAATGGACCGAAATTATTGTTGACCTTCAATACCACCTGCAACTGCTGTGCAGGTAGCGATGGCCTATAACGTAGCAATGTCACATTTCTAAAGCCTATTGGCTACTTAAAAAAGGGGTGGAGCCCTTCAACATGCTCTGCCCAGCTCCTTATTTTAATTAGAAATGCAGCAACAAAGAAAATTGCACTTGTTTAAGGAAGTCAGTATATTGAAAAAACATCTCAGTCCTTTAGCTTTGTCAGTCTTCTTTTCTCTCTCTCTCTTTCTCTCTCTAATATCACTGTTAACTGTTTATTTATGCAGCTTTTCTCTGGTGATCTGTATCTGTAGGGCTTTATCTAACTAACTTTACATATGAAAGTGGCCCAAAAATGTTTATTTGGAGTTGAATGCTACGTTTATGTCCAGGATAGGGCCCATTTAATGGCAACCATAGCTGTGTGTGACTGCTGTCATTGTTGTGCTCTGACACATTCACTAACACTGCCTATACTTTCATGCCAATGAGCTGAAGATAAAGTAAGTGAGATCATGAGATAAGAAGATGGCTGTTGCAACTTGTATGTTGACTTCTTAGGGGCAAAGAGGCATAGCATTCCTGAAGCATCCAGTGGACAACACAAAACAGCTTTTAAGAGATCTACTTTAGCTTCCATTGCTGTTTTCAGATTTGTATCCTCAATATACAATTTTTTAATGTGGGAAATGTCATGGGAAAACAATTGTGGTAGCATCAAATTTGCATGTGAATTTTGCATGGAATCAAATGATTAGATTTTGGCCCAGAAATATAGATAAATTAAACCAATAAGCCTTATGAGGCCATCTGCTGCTGTGAATTAAACACATAGTATTTTTAGAAATGATGCGAGAATTGGATTTTTATATGTTCAAAGTACAGACACAATATTTTGATACCAATTGTTTTGTTGTTGTCGTTTTTTTGACAATTTACTTTCTTGGATTAATTTGGAATAGGCAATTTTTTTCTTTTAAGGCATGTTTTAATCTGCAATTATAATTATAACACAATAATTCAAATAAATGTTCCCAATTGTACTTTTTTGCATTTAACTGTGTGACATCATTTTGATGTGTAAGGAATGTCCATATAGATGTTAAGTATTCAAAGAAAGAATGTTGCAGTTCTGTTTCCAACATACAATTTTTTTACAATTAATTACAGTTTGCCGGGCTTTATCATACAATATAATAACTCTATAGTAGAGCAAACATAAGAGAAAGTACATTGATGAATTTTATTTAAATGCTCATATTTCAACCATTTTTGAAGAAAAAAATGGATTTTGAAAATGCTGAAACAAAACTTCACAGTTTGCAAGGTTAATAAAAATATTTGCACTCCAACCTTATGAAGCAGGGCATTTATTTTATTAGTTCAATTTCCTCGTTCCAACGTGAATGTATAACTCCATTTTCAATTTCCGTTACACATTCCAGAGGAGAAGACTGTACTCGTATAGAGTTTTTGGAGAGGTCTCTGGATCACTATTAGACGTTGCAGAGCGTTTTAGACGCAGAACTTTCATGTTTGGGAAAAAAGTGAAGGAGAGACTTAGCTGGAACAATGTATATAAGTAATGATTGAACGTCCCGTGCTTTACTGTGACGAAGAGAAATTAATCTTTTCCCAGACATGGGAACTTTGAAGTATGTTGGTCCATATTCATAACAACCTTATGCTATGGGTTTGAAGGCTGATATGATACTTTTCATGTCTTGTTTTTTGATTTCAGTTTTTGAAGAAAAGTTTTGCAAATCTAGCATTTTGCAGGACGCTGAATGAGCCATCTGTATAAACATCCATGTCGCCTTTAATAATATAGTAATGTCTCCGTTTCTACCATAGTGACAGCCTTTCATTTCCAAAGGCAAACTGTTACATTTCCACCTAGATTATATAATACAGTAAAATAGAGAGACATAAAGAAAGAGTGCCGGCAAAATTACTGGTGGTTGTTTTTATCATGCCCTATGAAACCAAATACGATGTCGTAAACATTCCTATGTCCATGTATCATATAGTTGCGTGTGTTGCTCAATTTGTTAAGAAACAGACCAGCGGAGATCGCATGTGACAACCTGTTGTTGTGTTTTGCAGCGCAACACATAAGGTTGCTAGGGCTGTTATTATTCAGCAATTAATTTAAAATCTGCCCAGTGAGGGGTGTGAAATCTAGACTGCATGCTTGAGAATGTGCCAGTAGAGGCATGGAGATAGAGGCAAAAGAGGAGGGGAACGTGCTGAGGCGTGGAGGAATGGGAGACATGAGAAACCGGGTTGGAGAAAAAATGCAGAGGGAAAAAAATAAGAGGGAAAGAGAGAGAGGATTGGGACCGAGGGAAGGGCGCTCCCACTCAGCTTCTCTTATTTTTATGACCAGAAAAACCACAGTAAACAAACAGAGAAGCACATAACCCGTTCAGCTAGTAGCATCTCTGTAGTGCCAAACCGGTGGTTAAAGCAGCCAAGCCAAGTCATTCAGAAGCATACTGTAGCAGCAGTAGTTTTTTTTTAAACCCTGTGATAATGAGTACTAGAAGTCCAGTAATCTACACAGTATCTTCAGAGATACTGATAATTCCCGCTTACTGAACTTAAATTCAATGGGCCTTTGATTATAAAAAATATTGTCTATTAGAATTATGTTTCTCAATAACCCTGCATTTCATCATAAATGATGCATGGAGAATACAAGATGGTTACCATATGGAAACCAAACATTATTTTTCCTTCTTACTTAACAGGATTAAAATGTAGTAAATCGTAATACATTTAATAATCCTAGTTTGGTTTTTGCTTAATCAAGTCTATTTAATGTGATCTGTAAATTTGAAAACAAAAAAATTCAGTGATTGACAATCTAATCTTTCGTATTAAAAAAAACAACTAAGAAGTGAAGAAAGTTAACATAGACGAAAAAGGATTAGAAAGTCTTTTCCATGTCAGAACCTTTTTAAATTAGACCAGTTGACAGATCACTTAAATCAATACATTATATACTGTAGGGTAGCTAACAGCTTCCTGTTATTCTATGCTAATCAAACTACAGGGGAAAAGAGCAAGAAGATTGCACATTGTTTTATGTATTCATAAACTTTAACATCAGCTAAATATTTGGGGTTTTATGTAGAAATTTGCATCAAGAACCATAGTAGAAAATAAAGCCATGAAATGTCATTTTATAGGAGCCAATACTAGTCCTAACATCCTGAGATTTAAATGCATCCAAGATGTACTTATTTCTGAGGTACCGCATTTTCAAAGGTAACCATGTATAAAGCTAAGCAAAACACAGTCTTGAGAGTTTTGTAGCCTTTTTGTCTCAAAACAAAATCTTCTTTTGAAAGTCAAAGTTTCAAAAAACATAGTCATTCACAACCAAATCTGACAGGAATTCTTGGCCTCCAGCTAGATTTCTGAAGACATTCTCTGTACATGAGTGTGACATGATGATCATATGAAAAGCCCCCTCGCCTGCCATTTATTTCAATAACTGTATCCATATGGTTGGGCTTTGAATTTCAAAACAGATTTTGAGGGCCATGACACATCGCAAGTAACTTCAGCATCTCAACCAAAGAAGGCAATAACGAGAAGGACAATACATAAAGAAAAGCACGTGTATGCAGGCGTTCAGCAACCACATCTTTCAGAGTATTTGGCTAGGAGTCCCTCATCTTGAACAAGCCTGAATAGTTTTGTCAACTCTACATATTTCCAGATGTTACAATTTGTCATCTTCACTTTCTCTCAATATATTGAAGCCTATAGTTACTTAAGGCCTGCAGCCTTGTGCAAATAAAAAAAATCAATTGGGGATTAAAGTCAATATTTTAGAGTATAATTGTGATTTTGTGGATAGAGTGCATTAATAAAGATCATGTCTTGTTTGAGCAAGGATAAAGCTTAATGTGCTTTTATAGCACATGTTTAGCATCTAATAGTTCTTGGGGTTTTAAAGTATTTAAGTCTCTAAGAATTAAAGGTCTTTGTTATGGTGAAAATATTTTCACTTGCCTGACATCACCATAGTGGATGTGATTTGGCTTTGTTGTTAAGTAAGCACAAGCAAAACCGACTGACCTATAAAAAATGCTTTTCTATAGAAATAGGCCACTGTAAACAAGCACAGTTGTCCCTGTTCATCCACAACATGAGAACCAGACCTGTTACAAACCTAAATATACTCAAATTAATTAAATTAATTTTACAAGTAGTAATAGAAGGTGTTTGTTGTTGTAATGATGAAGTAGTAGCTGTTCTGGTCCGCTTGGAGGTGGGTCATAGCACGGTTAAATGCACGGTTCGGAACAATTACACTGTTTAAACAAACCAGGCTTTGGGGGTCAAATGCGCCTAGGTGCGATTCAGAGTGCCTACAACCTTTAGAATACCAAATCACTTACAAAAACATGCATTGTGTTTTATACAATGATTTACAAATCAATTACAAAAAGTGTGTATTAAAGCAAAATTTGTTTTTAATTATTGGTTAAATTTTTTCATTACTAATTTGTATATAAAGTAGATGGGAAACTTTTTAATTGTATATGCTCATTCATCTTTACATATAAGCTTATATGGCACACAGCATGTTATACAAAAGTTTAGTACAGCCAGTACATTTCTAACCAGTTTCTAACCAGAGCAGGTAATATGCAGTCAGGTAGGCTGGTGATGGATCACCAGGATTTGGGATACTCTAAACTAAATGGTGGGGCCAAGAATACATTACACAAGTAACAACCGTAATTCAAAAAATAGCTTTGATCACCATCTGGCTGTGACATGTGACCTAATTTGACAAAGTTCTAATTTTTACGATTTTAAATTAAGAACAATTACCTATTTTCACATGCATACTGTATATGATGTAATCTTAAAACATTTTCTTTTTTGCTGGTGATGTGCTATTTTACCTAAATAAAATGAAATATTATTTCTATATGTTTACATTTAGGAGGGCTGAAGAAATTACAAAACTCAGAGAATCATCAACTCAAAGGTTTATTGAATGTTCCACTCTCTACATAGTTAACCCGCTATGGATTCCATGTGCCCTATTTTTCTTGTTTCTGCTTATATATGTTCAAACTCCATAAACACAACAAAAGTTCTGACATTAGAACATCTTGTTATCTCCCCCAAAGCATTTTTGAGGCCCTGCCAAAATATGACCTCCATCTATCTAAACCCATGATCCTAAGAAGAATCATACTGAGGAAACTCTCATGTACTATAACATGCTCATTGTAACAAGAGCTCACCAGCAATGTTTGTTTTGTAAAAAATCGTCTTGGCATGTGCAGAGTAAGATAGAATAGATCTGTCCCATAGTTGCTGAGTGTGTGTATGAGTGTGTCTGGAATGTGTAAGGGTAAAGAAGATAATAACACACTTGCTGTCATGTCTAAGTCATGGCCTCCAGAGGGATGAGGGCAAATATGTTTTTGACTATATGTGTGTGTGTGTGCTCTTTATATACACACATTTACATGCGCTGCAATTGTCACTTAAATTAAATAAAGTGTGTCTCAACCTTACATGAAAGAAAGAAAGAAAGAAAGAAAAAAAAGAAAGAAAGAAAGATGCACACTTAAATGAAAGATCATGTGGGCAGATAATGGAATGTGCAGTTAATCATAACACTGCATTCATCCATGTCATTCTGGCACATGATCAGACTGATTTATTAGCATACGGATACACACGCATGCTTGCTAAAATCATAAATCCACATGTACAAAAAATAAAACATCTTTGCAGTGTTGCATGCTATCTGTCCTGCATTCATAAACAAATAATTTGTTGTAGTAACAAATATACTTTGTGGAGGAAACTGTATTATTTATAGTTTTTTT
>JAZGTK010023261.1:0-10009 GCA_036877625.1 Ambastaia sidthimunki | reverse complement strand
TTCTTTAATTATTATACAATTAATAAAATAACAAGACAATCAAGAAGATTTAAGCTAACATTGGAAATAAAGAGCTGAAGTCAGTCTAGTTACTAGTTACTTTTAATACTATTTAACCATTTTGGTTGTTATATTGATTTCTGTCATTTGATCAGACAGGGTGAGACAAACCAACGAATACCAAGAAAATCTAATTCATTGCTAATTGTTACTTACTGGTGTTCTGTTTGTCTTCCCACCAAAATGATGTCATGAAGTTTAAAGGGATAGTTCACCCAAAAATAGAAAATCACACAAAACAACATCTATCCCTTTAGAAAGATCCAGGATGAACTATCCCTTTAAGCAATAGTGCAGAAGATTTGATTTATCTAATATGATTTCAGTGAGTTTAATATTTTATCCAGTATATTATATTACGTCATTCTACGATGGGGGCATGAAATGTATTAAATAGTAGGAGTGACTCAACTGTGTGTATAATATACAGTTCATTTTCACATTCAGCCCACTCAACACACAAACACACACTCAACACACACTCAACACCACTCATGCGTGTGGATCAGAGGCTAAAATTAATATCCATCCTCCTACATACATCATATACACCAGCAGTGAAATGTTTGAACACTGTTCATTTACAGTATGTTTGTAAAAACCTTATATATACATATATACAAAATATACATTGTTTATGTGTCTATTACTTCTCTGGAACACATTTATTGATTTGACGTGTTTCATTTATAATCTTGCCTGTTTTTATTTCATCATTTGATTGTTTTAGTTTCCTGTGATTTGTCTGTTTCTCTCTTTTCTGTCATTTTGCTTCCGTGATTATAACATTAAATCTTCTATTAGTTTCATATTTGTTTGCTGTATTCTGGTAAAGTGTAACATCATGATTATTTAAAATAAGTAACCATCATTGTTTTCATGTAAACACACATTCTTTAGAAAATGAGTCTTATTTAGAAAGTCACAAAAGGCAGAGCTGTTTGTCTGGTAAAATTACTGTGGAAAGCATTATATAGCGGAATTATAGCGGGACATGAATTGAGATGTTCAGACTTTAAATATTTGTGTGTCTGAGTTACAGAATGGAGGCTGTTCTGTACAGCTGGTTTTGGTTTCCCAGCTATCAATTTTAGGTTGTGAAAAGGTTTCCCTAATATTTCTAAGTAACAAAATCAGTAAAAATGTTATTTTGAATGTAAACATTCAAAACATCCAGATTTTAAGATGTTGTATTTATGTTATTGCTTTGTCTTTAAGAACATAATTCTGTAACATTTTATTTCAACTAAGGAATAAAGTTTTTAGATATATATATAGCATAATGAAGAAAGTTCTACTAATGTTACTGCAAGAAAGTTTTTGAAAACGTTATCCAGCATTCTGGAAACGTTCCCTGTTAGTTGTTAGTTCGCTGTTAGTGCATTAACAACAGAGAACTCAGAACTTGTTTGCTACAGCGTTGTTTGATTTGCATCATGTCTTTAGTCAAATGAGAGAGCTAAAATCACACACACAACACATGCAAATAAACAAGTACATGTACCATTAGCATGAGTCCACTGATAGTGTGTCCATTATACACTGCCTCTACAACATTTCCCTGTTTGCTTCCCTGGAAGCAGGAATTCCTTGAGAAGAGCAAGTTAATTCAGACATCCCAACAATCGAGAGAGAGAGAGTGAGTGAGAGAGAGAGAGAGAGAGGCTCATAGGCAAGGCCATTTCCTGGCACAGATGTGCTAAAATCACATTAGCTTGAGCTATTGATTGCAGTGAAGGGAGGAGAGATGTTTGAAGAGGAGGCTGCCGGACACTCAGATTCTGTTGCTCTGTTGCAGCTAAAGCAGTCTAAATTTCTCACTGGGAACGTTCTCAGAACATTGGCTAACATAAAAAGCTCTCTCAAAGCTACAGACATTCTTGCAGTTATGTTAGTAGAACATTTTTTTTAATGTTATAAAAAATAAAAATAATCATATATCAAAAACATTATTGCTAAATAGTGGATTGTTTTAAAAATGTTACAGAATTAAAAAAGTTTAAGTAACGTTCTTATAAACAAGCAATAATGTTAAAACAACAATTGAAAAACTTTCTTTTCTTTTTTAACTGTTTTGGATGTTCCTAAAACCTACAGAATAACATTGTTAATGTTTTTGTTAATGAATGAAAATGTTACATTAAATGTTAATATTGTGTAATTGTTAGCTGGGTCGCAGCTGTGTGGAGATGTTCAGCTAGATGTGGGCAGCGCTTGACTTCAGTGATGTCACTTTATTTGTGTAGATGCTGTATTTCAGCCAGAGGTTCTAAAAGGTTTCGATGAAAACGCTGTGAACAGCTACAAACTGAGTTTAAGTGGCGGGTTGAACTCATTCCAGGATGAAAGCGCTGAGTGTTGTTTCTGATGAGCTGTACTGTCAGTTTCTGCAGTAGAAGAATCTGAGATTGTGTTGCTAAATGTCTGTGAGGCAGGTTTGTCCGTCTTTGTTTTACATTAGTTTAATTTTTTTGTGATTTGTCTTCCTCAAGATTTGAAGCTCAGCGCTTCTGAAAGCTCTTACTGTTTAATCTACTGTATCAGTTTACAGTACATTAGCTCTCATAAGTCACCAAGAAATTGTGCTGTTCATCAAAAACCAATCACAACCCAACTACCCAGCTAACAACATTAGGTTGTTGTTTCCATTGGGTAACAAAAACATCAAAAATTAAAAATATTATTTTAAAAGCACTAGGAACGTTTCAAACATCCAGTTCTTCATAGCTGTTGCTTGGTTTTTAAAACATTGTTTAAATATTTTTTAAATTCTGTAACATTTTATAAACATTCCACTAACTACTTAAGAACAAAGTTTTTGATATAAAAAAAACTTAGCCAGTGTTCTAAGAATGTAACCTGGATAGACGCTTAATTTAATTTTACAAATAGATGCATTTTGAGGTAAATATATTGAATATTATCAAAAGGGTAAAACTATAAAGAAATATATATATATTTGTTTTTGCTCAATCAAGTACAGATACAGACATTATACAGCATGCATAAATCATTCTAAATCATTCATTTTGCATTTCATGGTTGCATGGCATGTGTACTTTAATTAATTTCATTCATCTGAATGAGCCAGTGAGATCTCAGACACCTCACGCCTGTGCTGACGGCTGTGTCCACTGTGTGGCGCTGTGCTGTGTGTCCTGTGTTAAATGCAGAGCTGCAGCTGGTGGTGGAGCAGCACTTACAGAAGCAGGAGCAACAGGAGGCGGGGCTTTCTGACAGCCCAGACACGCCCAGTCCAATCACAGCACAGCATTTTGCCAGCGCAGCTCAGTGGGCCAATCACAGCAGCTCAGAGCGCAATGGCAGTGAGTGTTATGTCAGTTCTGAGGGGCAGCCAGGCAGCGGTGGGGCTGGGGGTAAGTGCAGAACAAAACTGGGAAACAAGTTGCATCATGCATTTCCTGCGAGCGATACAGTTACAACATAATCCCTAAAAAACACTTAACTTCAAAACAATTAACATCAAAACTTTAAAAAACATCAATTTAACTGAACAAAAAGTAATGTGAAAAATATTACAGGGAAACTGAGTGTCCTAAATAAAATAAATTAGCAAATGATTTAAAAATGTATAGAGATTTTATAGTAATTATATGTGGAGTTTAATTTAACGTGTATTATTCCACAACAACAAAAACAAAACATCCACTTTTATTAAACCAGTAGCCTGTTTCATTCAGTAAAACTCTTAAGTAATAGTTTCAGGAAATTTCAGGAAGACTAGCTGAATGCAATGAGCAGATGAACACTTTAATATTTATTATAGATTTAATTTATGTGTGTTTGAGACGCCATCAGATGTATGTTGTGCATGAGTTTGTAGAATAAAGACTCACCACAAAAAGATGAAGAACAGCTGAAATTGGACAGAAGCTCTGCTGGACTGAACTGACAAGACTTTCTTTGTCTCTGTCTCTCCTCCACTTTCTTTTCAAATTCTCATTCCTTTTTCCTGATTATTTTGGACATTATTATTGCCATTGTTTATATGTTGATATACAGGAGACACAGCAGACATCACAGGACATGAGAAGAAACCCACGAGCAGTCCTTCGTCAATCTCTCGATAACCGTAGTAACGTACCCGGCACACCGTAGACCCCCTCCAAACATTTACTGCCCCTCCACCCTCTGGACTTAAGATTACTGCTTTTCCTGCAAACACACGCATTCAGTTTCTGTTCTCTTCCTGTGTTTTCTTGCTCAGCTACAGCTTCTCTTGTTTTATTTGTGTAAAATGTCAAATGCTTGTTCATCACGTGAAATTCTGTATTGAAAACGCTTGTTTTAATATTTGATAAAACTGCATTTGAAATATTTCCTGTGGCATCAGAATTTCGGACTGCATATTTTTGGCACTTTCAATCGGTTGTAACAAAACATTTATGGTTTTGAGTTTGTAAAAGTAGAGACGAAAATAATCAAATTTTTGAAGCTTGAAATAAAAAAATGAATGATGTAAATAATGTCGAGGGCTGATTTTTTTCTAATGTTACTGATCACCAAAAATATCACTAATGAAGATCTAATGCATGATGTTATGATGTCATGTGGTGCTGAGCGCTTGTGAGTTTGTATTGACTGACGTCAGAACAGTCATTATTTTTGCAGTTTTGTTTGGTGCCGCTACCCAGCTAACAGAGAACGTTCTCTGAAAGTTCTCCAGAAAAAAGTTACCAAAAAAGTTCCCTGTTAGTGAATATTTTTTAACGTTGTTAGTCAAGTTTTATAAACGTTACAGAATTGATGTTAATGTGTAGCAATAATGTTAATACCTCTAAAAAACTGGATGACTTGAATGTTCCTTGAACTTTCAAAATAACATTTTAAAACATTGAAATAACATTCCTACAACCTAAAATTGTTAGCTGGGTAGTGGCTGTATGTCTGTTGTACGTATTCTTTCTCAAGATGTAAGATCAATGTCAACTTACTCTTTAAACTGCATTAGTGTCTTTAACTTCAACAGGTTCTAAACGGGTAAGTTGGTCCTCTGGTGACACTGTTGCATGCTGGGATTTATTTTCTGCCTCTCCTGCAGGTAGAGAACACACTGACAGTCATCAGGAAGAGAGAGAGAGCCACCATCCTCCCAGACTCTCTCAAAAACATCTCCACACACTGTCAGAGGAACCTGGAGACCTGCCACCACGACGCAAAGACACTCCGTACCAGCAGCAGCCCCCCCTCATCCCAGGTACAACCAAACTATACCAGAACTATTTATTACTGCCAATATATTAAAGCTGCAGTCTGTAAAGTGTGCCAGCATCACTGTTTGAAAGAAGATTGCAGGTTACTTTACATACTTTTCTTTACGTATGTTAAAGTCAAATTAATTAAAACTGACATTTCCTGGGAAATAAGACCCGACAGCTCAAATCAATTTTATAAACTTGTGATTGTGAATCAGGGTAAGATAAGAGTCTGTTTTAACCTGATCTGGTATGTACTTGATTAATAACTGATTTTTGTTTATTTATAACAAAAAAAGTTATTGATTGCAGCTTTAAATAAATGATAATTTAGCATAGCACTTATTTATATAACTTTCATCATAAACTACTGAATGTTACTTCACCTAATTAATATTCATGAGCCAAAACATCACAACCTGAAACAGCATGAAACGTAACTCCTGCTTTTCACAGGTGTGAAGCTGATGAACAAACAGACAGATTCTTCCTCCCCTTTCCAAGAAGAAGAAGAAGAAGAGGAGGGGAACACGGGTGGTCTGTAAGAGAGTCTGGCAGAGTAGCACTAGGAGAATTTAATAGTGACATCATTCACAGTTTTGTTTGGGAGCTATTTTAGTTACAACTGGTTACGATTTTTTAAGCAACTTTTGTTATAAAACAAACGTCTTTTTTTAAATGTTTAAAATGTTTTTAATTGTTTGTAGTTTCTCAGCAGTCTGCAAATTTTGACAGTGAATGAGTTCATGTGTGTGACACTGATTTTGGTTTGTTCATAGTATGTAAGATTTTGAAACATGTTAAAAAACGTACGACTTAAAATGAGATAATTTTATATGATTTATGTAATAGTGATAAATCTTGACTTTGGCTGTTAAATAATTTCACAGTCAGATTTGCTTCTGTTGAAACACACAGGATGTTCTTTGGAAAATTCTCAAAGCATGCTGGGAAATCACGGATCATCAGGTTTTGCACAAGCTGGTGGAATCCGTGCCAGCTTGAGTTTATGACGTCATTAAAGTAAAATAGGGACAAACTAATTACAAAACATTTAAAATTATCTCATTTTTCAGTTTACCTTTTTATTTGTTACATACTGTTAATATGTTACCAAAAGTATTCAAAGTAGAAAAATTTTGGCTGCCACTCTTATTCTGTTTTCTAGTATTGTTGTGTTTTATGTTTTATTATCTCATGTTAACTCATTTCATTATTGTCTGATGTCATCATTGATTTTGTATTTCATTATTGTCCGTTTTAGAAACTTCATAAATAGTTATAATACTAATATTGATGCCATTCACCTTGTGTGAAGTGTTTGTTGAAATCTCTTACAGAAGGAATATTTTTGTAGCTTCCTGTTGGTTGTTTCGTATGCAGATGTGACTCTGACGTCCCACATGGCTGTTGTACAGCTGACGGTCTCGCGAGTTTCTAAAATGTGGGCATTGTACATAGAGTTAAAACTTGATACATGATAATTGTGTTAATTTGGGTCTCTGTAACACACACAAACATCTTTAGAATAACTGTTTTTATAAGCTGACAGTGAGTTCAGACAGCTACCAGCTCTTGAATAGCACATTGTTTATTGTGGTCACATGCAGAAAAATCTTGGGAATTTTTCTTCATGTGCATTTGTAAAATAAATTTACAAATGTAAATTTACTCCTATACTATGTTAATAACGTTTATAAAATCGAATCACATTTTTGCAATATTGTCTAATTCAAACATTTTTGGAACATTTTTTAATTTGGTGGCACAATTTACATTTATGATTAAAGTTTATAAAAGCTTTGAAATAATGTGACTCAAAAGCTGTCAGGAACGGTCCACATGTTCAAAATGGGTAAATACGTAAAACATTTTTTTGACATTTTAATGTCACAATTAAGCTTCATTTCCTTTATCCAGAATATTTTTGTGCAAGATAATTGTCTCTGTGTTTCTGTTCTCATCATTCTTTTTATTTGATGTTTTTTGTTTGATTAAATAAACTTACCGTTTTCAAATTATTCACCCTGAACTTACGTTTGTGTGCTTGAAAGAAACTTAAATAAGATCTTAAAAAAAAAAGGACAAAAATAAAGCTTCATTTTGACAGTTTATGGCATATATAATGCAAAAACTTTCAGTATTTCACATAAACTTTATAAAACATGATACAGTGATTTGGTAGCAAGTACCTCATAAAGGGGTTCTGAGAGTTAACAGTGTGAGAACAGCTGTTCAGAAAACACACTCACTATTTCTGCAGTATATAGTAAGTGTACTACACAACATGCATGTAACACTCAAGATGACCTGCGTTTGTTAAACGTGCAGTACAGAACAGAGCACACCGCTCGAAATGACGTATCCCACAATGCAATGTGCTCAGCTTGACCTTCAGTTTCCAGTGACACACGATGCGAGCGCAACATCAGCTGTGATTTGACCGCGATGTTTTCTACACAATTAGATTAAAAACTCGAAACCTCTTTAGATAATGACACGACACCACTCACTGAATTAACAGCAATGCGGCCATCTGAACGCGTTATTCTCGCATAATGCGTCCTGTTTCACTTACTATTCTCCAAAAATAGCAAGCATCAAACAGCTTACACTGCACAGTGTACAGTAAGCCAGTATTTCATTCTAAACACAGCCAGCGTGTGTCATCTGTTTAAACACTGCTGTGCTAAATCTGTGTGGATTTAAAGGGACGTGGCTGGAGAACGTGACTAAAGGGTCACTGTGTTTTCAAAACGATAAATTGCCCCTTTAAGAACCTCAACAATAGTGTGTATCTCTACCATTCCCTAAAAACTGGCTCATTATTTAACTGGTAGCATTTTATGCTCAAATTTTACAGCTGCAAATACGATACGAGTCATTCTACGATAAAAAAACGCTCTTTACGGATGGTTCTGGAAATTGTGGTGAATAACATTCATATGTCCACAGACACGTCTGCCAGATTGCAGTAAATTATTCCTGATCTGTTGCCAGGTCTCTGGATTACTGTGTCCAAAAAGTCCATGACTGTATGGAGAAGAAACTACTAAACTAAAAGTGTAGCTGTGTGATCTTTAATAAATAACGACACGGTCTACAAAAAAAAACAATTTACAAAAAAATGTCAGCTAACTGAAGGAACAGAACACAGCTTGGGAAGCAGATAGGTAGCATCGAGATTCAGGGACTTGCTAAATCCCCCCCACGGACTGGCAGAGGGCCGTCTCCCGGAATAACACAATCGCCATGACAACACAGCACACTACTGTCTCTATGACGATATACGGAGTCGCTCCGTGGACATTCCATTCGCCCGCACAATTAGCCCTCCAAGCCCAAGAATATAACAGCATTACAATACAATGAGGACAATGCTATGTACATCCTCTGTGTGTTTCTGATTCAAAACACAGCAACAGCCGCGTTAAAAACATTCAGCCTTCGCGCCGACGTCAGGCGTCAGGCGCTTTTACCGTTCCAAGGCAGAGTTTCTGAGCTGTGGTCATCAGGAGAACCATTGCCCTGCCCCTCTGTAGGCGATTGGGAACTCTGGTCCAAAGAGTCCTGGGAAGAGTGAGTGGAGTCCGTGTTGTTCAGATCATTCAGGGATTTTGACTCTGAATCCTGACTCCCTCGGGCCGGACTGCTGTTTGACAGCGTGACCTGCGTGCTCCTCATGGGCTGCTCCTCCTGTTCCGACATCCTCTCGTGTTCCTTATTGGCCAGTTCTGAGAGTGAAACAGGAAGTGAGATCATCCATGTTGACACCAGTTCACTCTGGGTGCAATGACTCACTAAACTCAGGTGATGTTAGATCATTGTTGTAACAGCAGCTTTAAAAGCTTTGATGACTTGAAAATGATAAAAACTGTAACAATAAGAAATACGTGTGTCCACTTCTGTCAGGTAGTGTAAAGAAACATGTGCTCACCTTGAACGGACAGCTCCTTCCATCGCTCTTTGTTGTTCTGGATGATCTCGGACAGCAGGTGTCGGACCCGCTTCAGGTCAATGCTGCCCAGCGAGTAGTCCATAGTGCCTCCATGTTCATCATTGGAACCGCTGTGTCTCTGTACCGACTCCACCACTGCGGCCGAGCCCCGCCCCGTCAGGCTGCACCACCAATCACATTAAAGAATCCACTACCTGAACAGCTTTATGATAATGAGCAAGACAGGAAACTCACCTTGATCTACGGACACCTCCACACTTTACAGCTTCCTCTATGAGAGGACAGATGATTTTCTCTGTGGTGTCAATCAGAACCGAGATCGTGGGCTCCACGATAAAATCAATGAAGCCTAACAAGGAAAATTTTTTTTGTTATTTATTTACATTGCAGGAAAAGTTTTAAACGCTTCTTGTCCAATCAAGGCACTTGTAGTTAAAGTTAAATTATTAAAAATGTAAAGTTTAAAGATTAAATTAAATCATACATTCATTTCACCAGAGCGTGTAATTGTCTCTGTAGCCTCTAGGTGGCAGTAAAGGGCTGAGAATGAAATGAAAGCCTTTCTGAACGAGATCACAGATCTGTGGCTTTGTTCACTCTGCAGATTTTAATAATCTGACCTTTAACACTGACAATGTACAATAACTAAAACATTTATTCAGACAGTGTGCTAAACACAAATCTACAGTAAACAGTTGCCATAGTAATGAGTTAAACCTTAGCATGATGCCAGGAGGCTCAAAAGAGCAGAGAACACACAGTTTGTACAGTATGA
>JAZGTK010023259.1:0-10009 GCA_036877625.1 Ambastaia sidthimunki | reverse complement strand
CATTATACAGCTTCTCTGTTTATACACTTGGCACAGCTATCATTTAAAATCGAGCGCTCATCCATTTGCTTTTATCTTCTCTTCACTGGTATTTTTCTTTCTCAGTGTTTTACCGTAAATGTGGCCTCTCTGGACTGACATGACTGGATAAATTATAGTCTGTCTCCTGTTCTAGTCAACATATCTTGGCAGCAGGAGTAGGAGTGGCTGTCTGCTGGGAATCTTTAGTCTGTGCTTTAACCTTTCCTGGAACACGCCTCAGTTTTCTTTCAGCAACCACAGACTCCGCCCCCCTCCATAGCCCATTGGAGTGTTTGTGTTGCAGAACTCGTCCCAGGCGCATGTGATTGGCTGGTTGTAAAATCAGGGAAGGACACAGGCAGCCAGCAATGTGGTAAAAGGCAATTTCAAGATAATGAAGTAAGGAGGAAAATATAGAGACAGAAATGAAAGGACTGTTCAGAGGTCAGACACAAGACAAGAGGCTGCTGTTAAAGTTTTCTAAATGCACTTTTCAGTGGATTCAAACACTTCCTGTCTCTCCTCCACATGTTCTCTCTCTCTCCCGCTCTGACCCCATTCCTCCTCCAGAACGGTGACGTCCACCCAGTTAAATTCAACATTTCAAATCAGATCCTTTCACACAGAAACACAAGCAGCTTCACAAAGAGGGGCCGCAGCCAGGGGGAGAAAGAGAGTATTGTTTGGCTACAAAACCACCATTACGTCAACAATAACTCATGAATGTCAGAACTGAACATGAAGAAAATACTGTGTGTATGTCAATATGGAAATGCATTGTGTGTGGAGAGGATGGGGTGTGTTTTTGCAGAAATTAAGTTCATCAAACCAACTTAACTCCAGTTAATTTGTGTTAGTTTGTTATGATGTTACTTTCACGCCTACACCTTTTTTAACCCAATGCTGATCATGACAAAAACTGGGTATTTTGTCATGATCAGCACAAAGATAGTTTGGGTATTCCAATTGCTTGCAGAAATCTACCGATGTCTGCCAGTTTATTCCCAAATATGCAGTAATGTTTTCAGGGCTCTGCATAATTAGAAGGAACATAACATCTTGTTTTAAGCTGTATTTTTTCATTGAATGCATTTTCCAATTTAGGAATGGGTACATGACATGCATACACAGTTCTGTAGACATGTTGTCTAGACATGTTGATTTACTGGCTGTGGCAAAAATAGTATCCAAAAACATTGAATTTTTTCAAGGTAATAATTGAGTTTAACACCATAAAACTCACATGCATACCTAGTGACTGTCCATCTCATGACATCAAATGTAACAGTATACTGCATTGTTAAAGGCTAAGAAGAGGGAAACCTGTGTTCAGAGACCCAAGAAAAAACAGGTAACAGGTATGCCTTCATTTTGCCTGTAATGTTAGTGGAAAAGACACTTAATTGTTACTTATTTTTTTCTTATTAAAATGATTGTGGTGTTCAGAAAACTATCATTTAAAATAATTATATATTTTAAAAAAGTATCAAGTAATGGGCCTTTATATAGTTGCTCGGCACAACAGTCAAATCCTCCTATTTAAATCTAAAGGCTCTAAATCTCCTATTTAAATCTAAAATGACTGGATAAAGGCACCAATTGTATTAGTGAAGCAAACGTTTTGTTTTTGGGGTGGGTTTTGTTCAAACTTTGGTCTAAATTAGATGCATGTTTATTCACGCACACGTGGCGCAGTACTAATGAAACAGCATATCACTGCTGACACCTGAATAAAAAGGCAACCCAAATCTTTTCTAATGGTACTATCATGTTCCATTGCTCCATTTAAGATCCCTCTGTATGGAGCGCACAATGCACTCGATTTATAACGAACCAAATACTTTTTTTCATTAACTGAAGAAGCAGAAAAATATACAAACTATTTCAGTAAATCATTAAGCTTACGTGTTGTCCATACAATCAAATTAACAATATAACAAAAAGAGAACGAGACACACACAGCTACAGGAAAGTAAGTGTAAATAAAAGCTTTTCTAGTAAAAAGTGGTGAAGAATAAGATCTGAAGCTCTGAAAAAATATCCCTGAAAAAGGTGTTAATATGTTTTTTTGTGAAATTAGTTATTCCACACCAAATAAAAATTTTTATTAATGTTTTATCCTCCTCACAGCCACAAAACTTCCACTGTCTAAAACTTCCACTGTTCACTGTTTTTCTCCGCGCGTCTTATTCATCGCGCCAATGAATACAAACATTGCCACGTGATGATGGAGCGATTCCCACCCAGCTCGCGCACAGTCAGAACTCGGCACGCGCTACTGAACGCTCGCGCTGAGCGGAGAAAGAAACTCTTTCACCGGAGCAAAGAAACTTTTGCTCCTTTTCAACACAGAGAGACACGGGGCGGAACACCGATACGATCACTGCTTTTCGTCGCAGATATGAAACAACGTTCAGTTGATCTGCCTGGATTTGAAGAACTTTGTTGGGGAGATGCACTTTGCGTGATCTTGTGTTGTTTCTGTTTGTACTAAGTTTCCTGGGCTTTCAAATTCTACAGTCGGGTCGGTTGGATTTTTTAACCAAACATGCCGGAGAAAATAAGCATTTTGGATTTCGTTTCTTTGGCGAAAGAGGACCTGTCGTCCCCTGGAAGCTCCGGATTTCAGTCCAAAATGAGCGATTGTCGGAGCACAGTGACCGCGTTTGAGGAGGTGAGTGCGCGGATGTGCGCGCAGTTTACCTGCGCTCAGGTAGCCGTCAACACCTGCGCCAAACTTATTGTCAGTCAGTTGTTTACGGGACAAAAACCACCGACACATGCAACATTAATGTGAAAATGAGATGTTAAAAGTTTTACTTGCACATATTTCAAGGTTTTCCCAGAACATTATTTAAAAAAATGAACCTAATCTAAATTTGCGCATAACAGTAAAATTATGACAACAGTTTATATTACGACAAAATGAAACTGTTTGATCACGGAAATATTGTGGTATGCATTTTTAGCATGATTTGTTGTTGGAGTCACCACTGTTTACCAGCCTTTTACTTCCTTAATAATAAAGTCGTCTGTTTAACCATCATTTTATCTAACATTAAAGTATATTATATTGTGCAACAATACGTTGTCTGACGATAGTCGGGATAAAGTATGAAAGCAAGAGGACTGAGTTGTGTAATCATCACAGACACTTAACTGTGAACTGCTAATAAGTAAATTTGTGCCATACGTTTTTCTTACGTGCAGTAAATTGTTGCAATTAAACGTGTTTGAAAACCACTTTGCACATTTTTGGACTCCTGTTGTGGGGGTGCAAAGTTTGAAGATAAGAGCCCAGGAGTCACAACACAGAAAAAATAATAAAGACTCTGTTTCAAATGGCCAAGTAAACTAACTTTAGGCCTTTATAACCAGAATGTGCAGAAGCTGTTGGCACAAATGCTTCAGTCTTGAACAATAATAGTTTAATGGCAGGGAAACAAACACACTGCTGAGCGTTCAAATACACTCCACACTGGAATCACTCCTACAATCCCAAACAGCTGCACAGTTTCAATGAGCAATAGTGTTAATTAAATTAACTGTAATGCAGCAGGTCAGGTGACAAAGTTGAAGTAAAGCTTTATGAACCCAATTACAATTTTTGGCTGCCAGCTCATCTGTGGGCATTAGAGTGGATATTAATGGATAACAGAGAAACTATGCTGTTAGTGATAAAGTTGGGCATGTCAGGACTGTTGGAGCCTTTCAATTCGTTTTTCATGGGAAATGCTTTGAGGAATTAAAGTTTTCAGGAATTGCTCTGGGAAGACCGGTTTGTATTTAATGTCTTGCAGAAAGGGTATCTATCCAGGATTTAAGCAACACTCTGATAACACAATGTAACTTCCAATACTCCAAGAAAACTTTCCGTAATCAGTAATTATTTGGGGTTTGTGTGGTACGAGAGAGAGCTTTCCTTGAATGAGTCAGAGATGTGTGTGTGGTAGTAAATTTTTTTTAGGGTTACAGAAATTCATCCAGTTTAGTTGCTGATGGTGCAGAAATGTTGTGTGTCTGCATTACTTGTTTAATCAAGTTGTGATTGTTTGGGTTATAGTCTTTCAAACCCTCAGAGTGGAAGTGTAAGTATGTTTGAGGCCGAGGGGCAACATGTGTGTGTAACTGAGTGTGTTTTTGAGAAGGTCAGAGTTTGAAGGCTTGTTTAGGTTTGAGAGACAGAGTTTGTTTTTGTTTGAATTTGATAAAACCTTGGCTCATGGCTTGCAGCATGTTGAATTATCTGGAGGACACAAAAAATAGATAAACTTTTGGACCACCCACACACACACAATGTCCACAATCATTTCAGTAGAATACAGCAAAAGACTGACAGTCGTGTGTTTACACCAGTATATCTGTGTGTCTTTCTGTTTACCACAGTTCAGATCAGGTAATGCTATAACACCCACCACAGTGATATCACGAGTCAGAGGATTTTATGTGACGTGTATGTTATTTACAGCTGTTCTCACACCCTGCATACGTAGTATAGATGACTGTCTCAGTCATTTGCAGGGTCACATATCATAATTTAGCGTTTCCCCTATATACATTCTGCAGCAGCACCACAGAATGTATATGGCTATATGCCTATGACCATACCACCCTAAGCATGCTTGATCTCTGAAGCTAAGCAGGGTTGTGCCTGGTTAGTACTTGAATGGGAGACTGCTTGGGAATAGGTGCTGTAATATGCAAAATTTATTTTGCACATTGCGAAATTTGCATATTACAAAATAGTTTGCAGAATTTTCTTCCGCGGGGGCATGCACCCAGACCCCTCCAGGTGGTACTATGGTTACCAACACAGCACCACTACAAAAATTTCTAGGGGAAACACTGTTAATGTCATCAGTTCACAAGGCCTACACATGTTCTAAGCCTACTAAAGTGACCAGAACCAAGAATACAAACACACTTACGAGGGCACTTTCAAGTATATACTGTGCAGTGTGCCTTCCTGTAGGCCGGCACCAGGTCAGTGCGCACATGGGAAATGCTCTTTGATGAAGCGTTTGTCCTTCACGTGTTTGTGTTTGGTCAGTGCTGTTGAAAGAACGCTTGGCAAGAGATTTTAAAATCAAACCCAAGGTAAACCAGTGGTCAGGTTTGCACTCACAGCAGGAGAAACTGGAAAAATTGATTGACTAGAGAAAAGTGGGAAAAGTTACACAAGGTAGTAAACAGACCCAACAGGGCGTAATGTTTCTTTAGAGAAAGCTGCATGTCTAGACGTCTCTGGCTGCACATGCACACTCACAAAGAACATATTTATTTCTTTAAAAAAATGTGCTTATAGGAAATTAGGTAAATGATTCTGGCACTGATGTAAACGAGTATGTCTGTCTAAACAGCCTTAACCTGTCTGGTGTTTACAGTGTGAGGCTTCAGTTGCTACTTCACAGAATCACACCATGAGTGTGTGTCCTGAATGTTTCGTATATAGCCACATACAGCAACAGAGCAGAACCAAAGCAATGTTTGTCCTTGTGTGATTAAACCATCTTGTGAAGCTTGAAGGCAACAAACTTTAGTTTGTTATAAGTTCTAAGTAGTTTAGAATGCCATCATAGGTCTATCGGATCAGGTTAAAATGTTATGTAGTTAGTTACACAAGATGTTAATTAATCTAAATAATAATGCAACTAATAGATTATTTGCTGAGAGTCCTTAAATGAAGACATTGCTTTATTGTGGCAAATTTATAAATTATTAAATAATACAAAATGTGGCTTTAGAAGTCAATAGATTCATTTTGCAGTGGTGTTTCTTATGATACTCACAAATATAAACAAACTGTGTGGACCAAACTTAATGGACCAAAATAACATTTTATTAGCCTGCCTCATAAACCACTGAGGTTGGAATTGCTTGTAAACTTTAACAGAATTGATTCCCACAGAGGTGTGTCATTTTCTGTCTCCTGCCTGATCCTTTACTGTAAACAGCGTCATTAGGACACAGTCATTAAAAAGTCTTTTGTAAGACTCCTTTGATTCATCTGTGCTTTATTAATTATTATCTGACTTAATCTCCTGACTTAATTACAACCTGACATGTTGTCTTGCCACCTAACATTATTTTCCAGTGTTGTCCTGTAGAGGTTTATATTTGTTAATAATTAACATTGTTTGTGTGTGCCAGTGATTTCATGAATGACAAAATGTGTCAACATTATTTGATGCCAGTGCGAGAGAAGAAATGTAATAAATGTTTATACAAATACTCTTCCTCATCTCTCTGTTCTTCTTCACCAGTCTCTGGAACAGGATCAGATGTCCCTTCAAAGGATGAAGAAAATTGTGAAGGCCATTCATAACTCTGGACTTAGTGAGTGCTGTTTTATTGCCATCTGATTCTATATGTTCATTTGTTGGATATTTATGGGTAATAAGGTCATTTTAGGGTGAGTGTTTTGAGCTCTGGTTGACCACAGCTGTATATACTGTAGACTGAGATCTTCAGTTTAGACCTGCATATACATTTATGCATCAGGCAGAGGCTTTAATTCATTTACATTTAAATGTGTGTTCCTTGGGAAAGAAACCCATGTTCTTGCTGTTGATTCACATTTGATTCACATCCATCCTAACCTCATCCCATTAAAACAACACTGTCTTTCAGTTTCCAGTCATGTGGCCCAGATAAATTGCTATCAAATGTAAACATTGCTCAGGTTGCTGAGAGGTTTCAGAAACACATTTTTCTGTTTAAAAGTTACAGTGAGATCATTCTCTCTCTCTTTGTATCAGACAAATGAATAGTGGCAGAAAGTGGGCCCCAGACTTGAATTTGCATCTAAGCTGTTTGTCATGTAGTCAGAATAGGTGTGAAACAAGAAAGAATCTTCTAACCTTGCTCCAGTATTTTTTATTAAGTATTTTATTATCCTGGAGTTCTCCTGAGGGAGGAGTGTTATAAACCCAAACACATGGGGGGGGGTTGATGGGGGGGCGGGGACATCTCGTTGTTTACAACTGCTCTTTTCTTCAGAAATGAAAAACCGCACCATGAACCTAATCAGTGTGCAATTTATGTGCTTATAAAAGTCCTGACTGAAATGATCGTTGTTTCTGGGAAGTGTGTCTTAGATCGGCCTGCTCATTTCAGAGGGCATTTCTCAATTCTGTGAGTCACAATTCAGGTTAGCGCACAGGAGACCCCACATTGTACCACAACCCCCCTAAACCCCCCCAAACCTCCTCTAACCCAAATCAGATGTTTCATTCTGGTAGCATTACTAGTAAGGGTTTTCAATTTCCTGCTCCCATGTGGGCAAAACTAGTGGAGCTAGTTCTCTCAAACTCTCACGACTCTCTGGTTTTATGAGTGTTTACCTGAACCAGATAACATCTTCATTCTTTCACCATTTCCCTCCATCCTCTCATTCTTCCCTAAAGTTATGAACATGCTGTTTGTGTGTGAGCAGTGCTGTTTTGCAGCTCATATCAACATCAAACATATTTTCTTCTACAGAACACCAATCCTCATCTGTGTTAAAACATCTAGATTAGAGCTTTTGCAGATTCCATTTGACTGTGTTTCAGTCTAGATATCGTGGACAGTCTGGTTCTAAATGTATCAAGTGGAACAGCTTTTTAGTTGCTATGGCAAGTTTCACTATTGTTGTTGCTCCTACCTTTCGTAAGGTTTTTCTTAAAACTTTAACTCTGTTATTACACTTCACACAGAAGTTTATGCTACATGCTCTTCCTTTTATGCACATTCAAACAAAGGAGAATGTAAATGCCAGCATGTGTTCTGCTGCATACTAACGTTTGTTGATCTCTGACCTGCAAAACTGTAGGGTGAGTTTTTTTTGTGTCAAGCAACAATAACAAAAATGTAAAAAAATGTAAAAATCTAGGTCATACTTTGGAGCTCACCACCCTTTTCACTGCCTTTTAATAGTTTTGACTTTCAATTTTGGTTTTGATTGTTTTTTAATGGTTGCTCTGTCCGTCACAGACTCTGTGCAGGTTATTTAAAGAGCAGTATATTTAGACTGTAAGTCTGTCTGTGTGCATATCTCTGTAACCTAACAGTGTCATGGTTTAAAGCGAAGCTGCCAGTATAATAGTGTTACTCTTAAAGGGGTGAATTTTCTGAGGTCCAGGAAGAGTGTTTCAATCAAGGTTTATTTGGGTTTCAGCTTCCATCTCTGGGAGGGATCAAGGTTTCAGACTTGTCATGAAATGAATTAACAATACTAATTAAACATGCGTGTGTGGAAGTGCTCACAGATGGCAGTGAATAGGGGTAAATGTTTCCAGATCAAGGTAGTTCCTTAGTGTGTTTTTGCCTCTGAGAGTAAAGTTTCACTGGAAAAACACTGATGATTGTCTCCACAGAAAAGGAAGTGACTGCTAAATGTTCAGTTACCCAACTCAAGTAAATTCCACCTAAATGTTGTCATATTGTCGTGCTAAATTGCTGTACATCAATCTATTTAGTGTTGTTACTCCTGAAAGACATTTTTGCTCTAAAACCTGCAGACCCTGCAAGTCCATTTAAGGGATTGGTTTTTGTATTCGCAGACTATTTTAAGTTCAGGCTGTTAAAATGATTTCCTGGTGTAGAAATCAATATGCTAACATACTGATTTTCCTTGTTTATTTTGGATGAGGATACAGAAATAGTAAAAAAGGAGAAATTATTTTGGATGTGAAATGGGATTGAGATCCAGGCCTTTTTTAAACCTTCAAACCTGTATCTCCCACATAAGCATCAAAGCTCAAACTGCTAGGCCGTGGCTCCAACCCCCGTTTACAACATTTAAAACTAAATGTCTAGCTTTAAATGTTGTAAAAACATTCTAGCCAATGATTTCCACCAAAAGCAACAAAGAATATTATCCTACAGGCATGTGATGTACACAAGACATACTGGATCAATGCCCTTTGTTGTTGCTGGAACAACATCTCTCCCAGCAAATGATTGCAGTGATTGGTTGATAGGAATGTTGTTCAAGGCACAACAAAGATCTGAAAACATGTACATTTAGTTATACTACAGTATGCTAATTGCAGGGAAAGCATGTATTCCTGTAGACACCCATGATCACCATTTGTTTATGGTCTGGATCTAAATGTACCTGTTTATTTTCAAATCATGGTGCTCTTTGATCTGTAGGGGCATCTGAGCCTGTGATGTTCTTAGATTGTTTGCCAGAAGCTCACTGTGATCACTGGTATCATTTTCAGTCCTGTGTATCTCAAAATCCTCTATTCATCTGATCATACGGCAAGGGTTTTCAAGTCACACGGCTTCAAAAGATAAAACAGTTATCAGTTTTATCACAGTCTTTCATCAAAATGTAATAACTTGCCTTGCCCTGGAAAAGCCCTTTTTTCCCTATGATGTCACCAAACCCTTTTTTCCAGCCCTTGGAAAACAGTTTTTATAATCAAGTGAACTCCTGGTGCATAAAAGTTCTACAACTTTTATATTGATGCATGTCCTGGTTCGCTCAGAAATGTGTCATATTATGGAAGTAAAATGCATTGTAAATGGAATTTCATGTTGATTTTAATGCACCCTGTTCATTATCTTCCAAAATGTCAATGATTGGATTGTCTTCACTTTGACTTTCTGATGTTCACAGATCATGTGGAGAATCAGGATCAGTACATTGAGGTTCTGGAGAATCTGGGGAACAGTCACTTGACTCAGGACAACAATGAGATCTCCACAGGCTTCCTGAATCTGGCCGTCTTCACACGAGAGATCACAGCGCTCTTTAAAAATCTGGTGAGCAATCAGCTGAGCTGAAGCTAGAAACAGTGTAATGTCTTTTCTGGCAGACTGATCCCAATTTACTGTATAAATCAAGATATAAACATCAGCCATGACATCAGTCTATAGGTACAGCATTGTAAAACCCATTGCACGGTTGCCTGTAGTAGCAGCAGGTTATTTTGCAATGAACAATTTTGCAATTTACGAAATATCTTCCAGGTGCGGCTTAAGGTTCAGCAGGGAA
>JAZGTK010023258.1:0-10009 GCA_036877625.1 Ambastaia sidthimunki | reverse complement strand
CTTTGGTTCTTCATCTGAAGATAAATGTGATCTTCTGAATGTGATCTGCAGTGTGGAAGAGCAGAGAAGATTCTACAGCACACACACAGGATGGTGGAGCGAGCGTTCACACAGGCCTCGGGTGACTCTGAGCTGGCCACAGAGATGGGCTACCAGCTGGTTCTTCTGGGCCGAGTAAAAGAGGCCACAAGGTTCTATAAAACAGCCATGACTGTGGATGAGAGCAGCGTCTCGGCTCTGATAGGTGAGATCTGCTTCCACTGCAGTACAGGAGAGACATTAAAGCTTCAAGCTACAGATTAACATTTTGTTTAATTTTGTAGCTCCAAACTTAAAAAAATAATCGGTGTTCATTCAGAATCGAACCCACAACCTTTGCACCGCTAACACAATGCTCTAGCAGTTGAGCTACAGAAACACCTTCACTGTGAACAGCATTGAGGATGAGCAGATGATGAAAGTGTTTTTGGAGTAAACAGAAGTGTCTTGTGGTTCTGCAGGTATCATCAGATGTCAGCTCATGGAGGGACATATTGAGGACGCAGAACAGCAGCTGGAGTTTCTAACAGAGATACAGCAGTCCATCGGCAAATCAGCGGTGAGAGACCAGCCATGAGATCATAGAAATGAGCAGAACTTTCCACAGAATAAAGCTGGAGATAGAAAGCCCAGATTTATGTGTCTACCCATTTTGACTCATCCGCTGTGCGTAACGGGCCTGTTTGCTCAATCTGGGGCAATCTGAGGGCCTGATATAAAACACACACTCACAGACACACACTGACAGAAACATCTGTTTAGCTTAAAGCAGCTGTTGTTCCACGTCATTTGTAGTGAAACTTCACTAGAGTAAACATCTGATAAAACTAAATACTTTTCTTTTAATGTCACTGTTGCCTGAAAGGGAAAAAAACTTTATTTTTTCTGGACAAAATGCTACTGTGCCTTTAAAGTCAATATTGAACAAATTGTTATTATATATTTGGGAAAGTTTATATATAGGGTAAGTTTAATGTCATGATTTGTCACTGTTTGATACTTGTTTGTCTGTATCAGGAGCTGTTGTATCTGCGTGCGCTGTTGGCAGTAAAGAAGCGACGTGCCCCAGACGAGGCCACCAACCTGTTAAATGATGCAGTGGACACGCATTTTTCCACCCTGCAGGGTCTTCCCCTCAGTGTCGAGTACTTCGAGAAACTCAACCCCGACTTTCTGCTTGAGATCGCCAGGGAATATTTGGCACTATCTCCTGCTAAGGTGCGTCTCCCGTCACGTGCGGCGCTGTTTAAACCTGCACCTTATAAAGACCAGAATGTTGGTTCTTTGGTGTTTCCCGTTTGGCTGAATGTTGTTGTTATGGCAACAGTCTCCAGGTCAGACTACTGCACCTCAGTTGTTGCACTGTGCTTCTGTTCTGGATACTGTGGTGAAGGTGGTTCCTGGACTACAGCAGGCCGTCTTCCTCATGGCCAAAGTCCGGTTTCAGTCAGGTGTGTTTTTACACCACATTATTCAGCAGATGTGCTTTTTGGAGCTTTTAAATCTCTGGCACTATTCACTGTCATTATACAGCTGGGATGAGCCAGAATATTAGTTACTTTAACGTTGATTGTGTTTGGCTGAAGAAAGAAAGTCATATACGTCTAGAATGGCGTGAGGTAAATTCTGAGAGAATTTTTGGGTTCTTTTTATGTTCCTGCTGAGTTCATTGATTTACACATTAAACTCGGTGAAAGCTTCCCTCAGATGACCAGAAACTTGCTTAATATTAATCACAGTAGCTCTAAAATCTGCTTTTCCTTCGAATTTTTTTCTGTTCCTCCTGTAGGAGATACCGAGGCGGCCCAGAGCAGCCTGCAGCACTTACTTGATCAGAACCCAGCTCATGCTGATGGTCATCTCCTCATGGCTCAGATCCATCTCAAGCAGGGCAACTTCAAGCTCTCGTCTCAGTCTCTGGAGCTTTGCCTCAGCCACAACTTTGAGGTGAGGTCCCACGTGCCAAAGTAAGCAAAGCCATCCAGCCTGGTCTTTCTCCTATATCTAAATTCCAGGAGAAAAAGGACATAGATTAGGCCTGTGTCCCTGAGTCTCCGGCTCCAGATCCAGACTGGACCAGCTCAGAAATGTATTGGCAGAGTTGTACACTGTTCTTCAGCTCTGTTCTTCTCCACCACCTGATCATGTGAAACCCGTCTTCCTGGTTCTGTCAGATCCGTGAGCATCCGCTGTATCACCTGATAAAGGCTCAGACTCAGAGGAAGATGGGGCAGCTTCAAGAGTCCATTCAGACGCTGCAGATGGCCATGAGTCTGTGTGCTGTGAGGAGAACAGGCTCCTCCACCAAAAAACACAGCAAGAATATTGAGCTCAGCTCGACAGACTGTGTGTCCGTGTTCCTGGAACTAGCTGAAGCTCTGTGGCTGAATGGAGAACAGGTTGGTGGACATCTGTTTTCCAGAGAAACTTCCTGAGGGTTTGTTGTGATCTTCTTTAACCTGTGAGATAGAACTGAGGGTTTACACTCAATATGTGATCAACATTAGCCTATTTACTGTCTTGGTATCGTGTTAAGACCGTTTTGAACTGTAATTTATCATGTAAGGTTTGTTTTTTGTGGTTATAATGTTGCGTTCGTCCAGCACGAGGCCGCTAAAGTGATGCAAGATGCCATCAACGAGTTCACAGGGACGCCAGAAGAGTTACGAGTCACTATCGCTAATGCCGACCTCGCTCTGATGCGTGGTGACACAGAGCTTGCACTGAGCATGCTCAGAAACATCACGCCAGAACAGCCCTACTACATACAAGCCAAAGAGAAAATGGCCGACATCTATCTCAATCACAGGAAGGAAAAGCGTCTCTATGTGAGCTGCTATAGGTAACAAATCCAGACCAGCAGTCATGAAAGTCCTTTGAGATTGTGTAAACTGACATTTGAGGTGATTTTAGTTTAAATATTAATACAGGAGTTTTCAGAACTCAGAAATTGCGGTTAAGCCAGTTGATTTATTTGTTTGTGCAAACAAACTTCTGCTAACAAGCATGTTAAACGGACGCAAACAACTGAGACACGTGTGTGTACTTGCTAGTTTTATTTCCAATTACATTACAATGGAAAAAACAAACACATTTTAGGATCTGAATTTCTTAATAGCAAACTGTCTGTTTGTATTAGCTGAGATGATACTGAAACTGGGCCTATAGAGTACAGACATACATCTGCATTTCATTTCTTATTTTCCTATATATATATATATATATGTGTGTGTGTGTGTGTGTTTACAAACTTTCTATTACTGTTGTTTACTCTTATGTTGAGTGCTGTATCGTCTTTACAAGAGATCAAATATTGTCTCTGTATGAGTTTTTGCGGGTCAAACTAAGATTATTCATTAAACTGTGTTCACTTTATTCCACCGTCACTGTGTCTTGATCCATCAACATCTGCTCTGTTGTCATCAGAGATTTGGTGGAGAAATCGCCTGGTGCTCACAGCTTTCTGCTGCTCGGAGACGCCTACATGAACATTCAAGAGGTGAGACAGAGCTGATGTTTATCTTTGTTTATGTTTGTCTTTTAATGTTGCAGTAAGTGAATATCTGTGCTGGGAATCTAAGACGTGTGCTCTGTATGTTTGTGAAATGTTTTATCACCCAGCAAATATTTACTACACAGTGTAAACAGGTGAAACTCAGAAAAATCAATGCTGTTTAGAGTTCTTATGGTCATGGAATAGTGGGATTTTTGGAATTTTCAAATAGTATTTTCCAGGCATGTTTATTTTTTCCTGAAAACATTCATGTGATTGTTTATAAGTGTAACGTTCTCTGCTGACAGCCGGAATTGGCCATTGAGGTGTATGAACAGGCTCTGAAAAAAAAACCTAAAGATGGAGCTGTGGCCAGTAAGATCGGGAAAGCTCTTGTCAAGACACACAACTATGTGAAGGTGAGCAGTGGAGAAGATACGCAGAAGATAACCAGAACATCCTCTCCTGAAGTGTGTTTATGTTTGAACTGGATTGTCCACAGCAAACTGAGGCTCATCCTATCAATAGAGTTCTGAGAGAAGTCTTCATGTTTTAAAATACAAGGAGATTGTCAATAAAAGAGCTATGATCTCTCATTAATGTGGAATGAACAACTGTGGTTTCTCCAAACATCTTGTTCCTCCAGGCAATCAACTATTATGAGGCAGCCCTGAAGAACGGCCAGCAGAACTTCCTCAGATACGACCTAGCTGACCTGCTGATGAAGCTCAGGCAGTATGACCACTGTGAACGAGTCCTTCAGGAAGCTCTCACACATGATCCTGGTGAGAAACTGCCTCAAACTGGATCAAAGTTCTTTAGGCATCGGTGAAGGAACTGATGTTAGTGCTTCATCTGGAAAACCCTAAAGTCATGTGTGGTGTTAAAACACCCAGTTTACACAAGATATGGTGTATGGTAGCTCACAGGCACTGGTCCTCATTGTCATCCTGGTTTCTAATGAGGTCCTGCAGCTGGTGTGGTTCAGTCTGAGGTTCTCAGAAGCATCCCACCAGCACTGAAGCTGCAGACAGCTGATCTGAAGTCCTGAATTTGCATCAGTGATGTCACTGAACACGTTTGGATGGCATGTGCTGGTTCTTTGTGAGAGAACATGCAGATACAGTCGTACAACACTGAGAAATCACGTCTGCGTTTGTTTTGAATGTAGCAAGCAGAACTGATTGTGTTTCAGATTAGAGTCTCAGCACTATGTTTTGAGGGTGTGTATTCAGTAACCTGTTACGCTACACGTATCGTGTTAGCAGGGCGTGTAGCCAGAAACAAGTCTGTGGGTGTGCCATGAAAAACAGGGTGTGCAGGACCTGAAACAATAACACAAATGTAGTATTAACAAGGTTTTTTTTAACTATTACATGCTTACATTACTAAACAACTAACTGGCTCTTATTTATTAGAGCATGAGTTTTAGTTCTTACAGTAGGTGTTGTAGTATTGCTGGATTGCCTTGTCATCTTAGTTTCTCTGTATTTTTGGCCCCCTCATATCTCATAGATTTAATCTTACAGGTGTAAATTTGTACTGTACACAAGCACACCTGTCTGTCTACATGTACACAAACCACAATCACCTAAATAAACACAAGATGAGGCTTGTGAAGTTTGATTTATTGCACTGAATCAATCACGATGTGTCCTCAGTACAGCTGCACTGAGTCTCTGTTCTCTCTGTTTTCAGTGAACGAGCTGTCTGTCCTCACTGAAGACTGCAGATATCTGGTGCTCCTCGCCAAAGTCCAGAGCAGAGTCAATAAAAACGATGAGGCTTTACTGTCTTTACAGAGAGTAAGTTCAGCTTTAATCTGTTTTCTTCAGGGTGTGTCCAAACAAGACAACAATCAACCTGGTGTCTTAAATCTTAAGTAGAGTTCTGGATTGTGCTTTTAAAACAGCATCACAGGTGTAATTTAATTCAGTGGATTATCCAAAAAATTGCATTATCACAATTAGTGAACAAATAATTAGATTGTCATGTATACAATGATAATTTATTTATATCATGAGAATTTGTTCATAAGAAAATATGCAAGTATTTTTTATAAGACTTAAAGTTTTTCCTGCTCCACAAGTGTCATCAAACAAAACTGTTAAAATCATGACAGTTTTCCGAACACCTTGAATTCTGTTGGTTAGACAAACGGTTAGTCCTGCCGCAAACTCACGCCATTGGTTGATTCAGCGTTGCTATGACAGCCGGTCTGGACGCTCAAACAAACAAAGCATGTTTTTGTAGCACCGCAGTGTTTACACTTGTTAGGGAATAGGAACTTATGAATGCCTGACTTACAGCTGTCTGTGCATATTAAGCTGGAACAGAAGACGGTATTTTAAAATCCCCAGACTGATGCATATTTCCTGCAATCCGTAACTAATTGGTAGTTGTTAAAACTGAACAAAAATGAGTTACTGAGCACAAACGTGACAGCTCAGTCTTTAAGACCGTCTCCTTCCCTTTTACAAACATAAGCTTAAAATAATGATTTATTATTTAAGCTGTCAGGTCAGATTTCCTGGGAAACGTCAGTTTGGCTTCATTTGACTTTAACATGCGTAAAAAAAAATATAAAATAAGCTGCAATTGTATGTTTCAGACAGAGATGGCGGTAGAGAGGCAAAAGTTACAGGTTGCGGCTTTAAAGTTTCATGCAGCCACTTCATCTCGACTCTTTCTCTGCGCAGGCGAGGGACGTGCAGGCGAAGGTCCTGAAGCGTGTGCAGCTGGAGCAGCCCGACTCGGTGCCTGCGCAGAAACAGCTCGCCGCGGAGATCTGCGCGGAGATCGCCAAACACTGCAGCAGCCAGCGTGGCTACGAGCGAGCCGTCAAGTTCTACAAAGAGGCGCTTGTGTACTGTGAAAACGACAGCAAGGTCAGTGTGAGACCGTCTGCAGCTGGACGCAGGATTCAGCGCTGCGGGTGTGAACACAGCGCAGGCCCGCAACCAGCCAATCAGACACCACTGCATAATATAAAGATTACATTCAATTATGAGTGTTTACAAGATCCTGAATGAATCTAATCTTGAATCCTCTACTAAATTTAGAAATTACATTTCATGAATGTTAACATAAATCTAAATTCTGTGTCTGTTCTGCTCAATGGAACTGAATTAAAAGATTCAGAGACGGAATAGGAAGATACTTTTTAAATGAAGCACATATTTCACATATATTTTGTGTATGTGTGTGTGTGTGTGTGTTCAGGTGATGTTGGAGTTGGCTCAGTTGTATCTCACTCTAGATGATGTTGAGGCCTGTCAGCAGCAGTGTTCAGCCATTCTGAAGAACGATCCTGTGAATGAGGCGGCAACACTGGTAAGTTCTCCTGAGCACACCTGAACACACCTGAACACATGCCCCCCACACACCTAAACACAAGCCCCTCACACACCTGAACACTAAACAGTTTTTCACTGATAGCATATCTCCATCATTTTCATTTATAATTGAGATATAATTCATGTCTCTCTTCTGTGTGTTGGATGTCAGATGATGGCAGATCTTATGTTCAGGAAGCAGGACTATGAACAGGCTGTATTTCACTTCCAGCAGCTCCTGGAGAGGAAACCAGGTAAAATATGTCATTCATCTCCTCATACTCCTCCAGCAGCACCCACCGGTTCTTCTTCAGAAGTCCAGCAGAGAAACCCAAACCAAAACACCACAATGACTCCATAATCTCTTCTCCAGACAATTATCCCACACTGTCCCGTCTGATTGATCTGCTGCGCAGAGCCGGCAAACTGGAGGACGTTCCGAGATTCCTTGAGATGGCAGAGAAACACTCAGCAAGAGCCAAATTTGAACCCGGGTACAATTACTGCAAAGGACTGTATCTGTGGTAAGATCACAAGATAGGAAATAGTGGATAGAATAACATGAAACAATATGTAATAAACAAACATTACTACACGGCTGGAATACTTGATTCTGATTGGTCAGTCGCAGTAATCTGCATGTTTTTGTTTATTGGTTTGTTAATTGATTGTTGTTCTTAGCAATCCTCATGTTAGCTCCGGCCTGTGCTAGTTCCTCACTGTTCAATCCTGATATTAATTTTCTTTATTTTTTAAGGTACACCGGTGAACCCAATGATGGGTTGCGTCATTTTAATAAAGCCCGCAAGGACAACGACTGGGGCCAGAATGCAGTTTATAACATGATTGAGATTTGCCTAAATCCTGACAATGAGACCGTGGGGGGAGAGGTGTTTGAGAACCTGGATGGAGACATGGGGTGGGTTCTGATCCCATCATCACAATCCACTCTTTTATTAATTAATGAGGCAACTCATGAAATGCACTTTAAAATAAAAAGAATTAAGGTTGCATTACTTGATGGTGACTAATTAGTTACTTGTTACCTAGTTTGGGGCGTTTGAATCAATGAGTAAGTTGTAATACAGTAAATGCAGTTCAAACCAGTTTAAAAAAGTGGGTCGTATGAGTTAATATTTTGAATGACCTCAATAAATAAACCTGCTGCGCTTTGTGTAGATTATAAATTTGATCATTTACTACGTAATAAAAACATTTTTGTGTGAACTGTTGCTTTAAAGCTAACCGTACAGACTCAGACTACCTCCCAAGATGCCTGAGTTTCTTTTAAATAAGCCAAAATTCTCTCAGGCCCTCATACGAGCCAAATGTGTAACGCCCATACGCCTCACCAATTTCCTCCTTGTGTCCTTTAATTTCTCTCTTGTATTAAGGTGTTTAGCGTACAGTACAGCGTTAGCATGCTGTTATACGCCCACTTCCACGAATTATGTGCCTTGATTGTTTGCATTCAGGAACTCCACAGAGAAGCAGGAGTCCGAGCAGCTAGCCGTGAGAACAGCCGAGAAGCTTTTGAAGGAGCTGAAACCGCAGACACCTGCGGGCCACATGCAGCTGCGCATTCTGGAGAACTACTGCTACATGGCCACCAAGCAGAAAGCTAACGTGGAACGAGCTCTCAACGTGTTTATCGAGATCGCAAACAGTGAGGTGTGTAGCATCACATGACAGAGGCGTGTTAAAAACGTACATTTGTATTTATCTGGAATCACCTCATCTGTGCAAACTTGTTTTAAGCTTAAATATATTTGATATTCAGTAATGCACTTATTAGATTTAACTGTACAATCGTAAAAGCAGTGTGTTGGAAATAAACTTAACTCTTCAGTTATCTACCTATAACTTAGTCTTCACAGAGACTCCGCCCACAAAAAGCTTTGCAGATTTTGACAGAATTGTGTCTGGTGCATTTGATGCTGGAAGTGTTTTACAGCTGAAGCCGTGAATGCTTGTTTGTTTTCTCTACAGAAAGATGATGTGCCTGCTCTGTTGGCAATGGCCACTGCCTACATGATCCTGAAACAGACCCCTCGAGCGCGGAACCAGCTCAAACGCATCGCCAAGATGAACTGGAACATCATTGACGCTGACGAGTTTGAAAAGAGCTGGTTACTTCTGGCCGACATCTACATCCAGTCAGGAAAATACGACATGGCTGGAGATCTTCTGAAGAGATGTCTACGCCACAACAAGGTGACAGTGAACACCAGAGTCAAAATATCTGCTTTAAAAGACTTAAAACTGTACAGCTAGCATCTGGTTCAAATTATGATTTGATGAGCCACATTCAAAGCCATTGTAAAATAGCAAATAATTTCAGAGAGGCTAGCAGGAGAGACCTAGCTTTAAAAGCAAAAGATCCCGCCCTCACAGCACTCTCCAAAGCCACGCCTCCTCCAATAATGTGTAGAGCTGGACATCCTATCATATCATTTGGACTGAATGTAGTGATTGGATAAACATTTTATGGTCTTGTGCCTTCCATAGAAGATATATAAATATATTTATACCACTTTACTTAGTAATTGCTATCAGGGTGTGAAGAGACTTTCAAGAAGCATAATAAAAATGTTTCTGGGAAAAAAAATCACATTCCCAATTTATTTTGTGAGAAATATTTCTTGAACCTGTTTCAAACAGTCTTGTTGCAAAGCGTACGAGTACATGGGCTACATCATGGAGAAGGAGCAGTCCTTCAGAGACGCTGCCATGAATTATGAAATGGCCTGGAAGTACACCAACCAAACCAACCCCACTATCGGTACCATTAAACTCCTCACACCTTCTGTGATGTTCTCATGCGAGACTCAATTGTTTTGACATCAGCATCCTGTTTGTTTACCAGGATACAAGCTTGGATTCAATTATCTGAAGGCCAAAAGATACGTGGATGCTATAGACGTTTGTCATAAAGTATGTAAAAGATCTTACTGCTGTAAAAAATACTTCAACTACTTATTAATAGTGGGCCGTCACTTTTGTTAAGAGTTTAATGGCTTAACAGTTAATTGTGTGGAGTTAATGCTAACATGCTAACATCTCTGCAGGTCTTAGACGCACATCCAAACTATCCACGAATCAGAAAAGACATCCTGGACAAAGCAAGAGCTGCTCTAAGATC
>JAZGTK010023257.1:0-10010 GCA_036877625.1 Ambastaia sidthimunki | reverse complement strand
TTGGACAAAATGTCTAGCATTGTTTGTTTAAATATGCCACTTGGTTTTATATTTTGTTATTTAATACAATGACCTTCATTCAACTTTATGTGTAGCTTAAGTATCTAAGAATTTATTGGTTGCCACTGTGTGCTTGAACGTCATGGCAACATGTGATGACCTGTCAGCCTGTTACTGTTAGCATTCAATAATCCATAGGCACAGAAACTTTGTTCAACATTAAATATATTCCTAACAAATGGATTAGCACGTTCTGGGATTCTTGTGCCATTGTGCCGCCGTGTGTGCCAATTATGACCTTTGATCTCGGTTTGGTCTCTATGGGAGCACAATGTTTGTCACACAATCTCACTGCGCTCCAAGGGCATGGTGACATAAAACCAAGGTGTTTGCATGTGTGTGAGAAAAGAGATAACATCTTAGTCAGGCAATGAAGTTATTCTCATGGGTGAGGTCACTTAGACTTCTCATTTTTAGCCTCATCTCTGCCTTCACTTATCTCTATTACATTTACAAAACGTACTTTGGTAATACAATAGGTTCCTTGGCCAGATCAAACTTTAAGTATGTTTTAAATATAATTGTATATGAATATAATATCATTCAGTACTATAGTATAAAGAATCTCATATTACCATCTGATACCTTCATAGCATATTTTCTTTATTCAATTATCTGTTTATTCTCTCTCTATCTTTCTCTCTCTGTCTCTGTGTGTTTGTATGTGTGTCTCGAGTGTGTTCTATAACATAAACAAAAACAGCAAAAATTTGCAGATGAAGTATGTTTATGTTCTTCATTTGCTTAGAGAAACAAAGAGCAAAAGCCAAATAGAGGCTGGATTGTCTGAACAAACAGTTCCCTCTTATTCCCGCATGGTGCGACAGTAGCGCACGTCCTGTTAGTTCGTGGCCTCCAGAACATCCTGAGACTTTTTGAAAACTTTTTCTTCTTGTGCAGAGAACAGGGGGGAAACGAGAGTGTTTGTTGCCCTCAGCTTCACTGAGCATGTCCGCCCTGAATGGAAACCAAAAACGGGAAGTCAGACGTGTTGATTGAGGTAGATTTATTCCCTCTTGAAGAGGAAGAATGGAAAGCCCTTTGTACTTCATAATTAACCGTCAGTTTGTGACTTTATTGGTCTCATTGTTGTCAGATGACTTAATTACAGCCACATTTTTGTGCTGCTAACATGTGTGATAGCTAATACAGAGTGATATCTCTCTCTTCTTGAGGTGGTGTCAAGGAGATGTAGGTCTTACTAGAAGTGGGGTATTGAAATGTCCAAGATTTCTCCCAAGTATTTTACCTCATAACCTAAGTGTTATTTACTGGTAAACTTTTCACATGACTCATTTTAGAAAAAAAAGGAGGGTGACCACCATTCAGATCAAGTCTCTGCGAATCCAATTTAATAATCTGTGCTTTCTCATCAACCAAATACTTCTCAAACTAGACACCACAGTCAGTGAAAGAGAAACAAATTAGAGGACAGTTTCTTCATGCATAGATTAAAATATTGTATCGCCTGATTCAATATTTTGTTTTCACTGTATTTCCACTGAGTTTTAGAACCGTTTTATGCCAGAAACGCAAGGCCTGCCTCTAAGTGGACAACCAGAAACACTTTCCTGAGCCTTGTGATGAGAGATGGCCCACCCTCGGCCCATGCAGAAATTTCTGCTTGCTCTTGATTTTGTAGTTTGGTGAAGCGGCCACACTGCTATAAAATTGTGTGTACAGTACATAAAAACTACTTCATATACTTGAAGTACAGTATATACATCTTCCTGCATTATAATGGAAAAAGTACGTTTTGGCAGTTTAGACAGTGTAAAGAAGTTTTAATTTGAGATCTCTGATGGAAACCAGTCATCTGCTAAATAGCTTTTCTTGGCTGAGAGTGTTTTGGCGTCAGGGAGCGCAGTGGTGCATTGTGGGAAAAAGGCTTATTCATAAGCCACATATGCTACGTAATGTCCAAAAGTCAACAGGTTGTACCTTTAACCGTTGCTGTTATTCACCAGCAACATCATAGTCACAGTCTTGGCTTATTTCAGTTTGTGTACATATAAATATAGAGTATATAACCCAAAACACTGTTTGCCTGTTACAGATATGACTTGCACAGCTGCCATTGTGTGTGTGTGTGTTAAGTAAGTATCTGTTTGCTGAGTGTTTCTTTTTGCAGAGTTTACCACCTGCAGAGGTGACTGCCTTATCTAAGGGTTGGTAGTGTGTGATCAGGTGCATGCATTTGTGTGTGTGTATATTTGTTTAATTCTTCTCAGACTGTGACGCTTGTGCTGGGTGTGAACAATGCTGGCATGCGGGCAGATCACGCTGAGCACGTAAAAGTGAGCTGTTGTATGTGCGTGTGATTATGTGGTAAGAAGATCATACCGTATTTTGGAATGGGGACAGCAGAGCGTAGAAATATTTTTCACCCCTCCTTATTCCTCTTGGATCTAGGCTACTGTCTTTCCCCGCGGACCGTCTGAAACCACAGATGGCCCAGATGGTGCCGTTTTTACTGGCGTTTGGAGCATGCGTGCCGGAGGCCACAGGGTTAAAGGCTAATCATCAGTGTGTGTGTCACATGCAGTTCAATGCACTACAAAAAATCACAGCGTTTTTGCCTCATTTTTCAGTAAAAATATCAAAGCCTCCCAAAGACGAGACAAAATTAGATTTGCATGAGACATTCAGACTTTTTTCAGAGAGTTTTCAGAGAGCATATCTTATCTAATAATATGTGGGGTTTTATCTTGCCCCTTCAGCAAATTGTTGTTTGCCAAATTTAGTGAGGCATTTAAACAGAAAAAATTCTGAAGGAGATATATTTAGATATATTTAACTGGAAAACAAGACAAAAACTACTGATTAAGAAAATGATTTGTGGTGTGAAACATGCTAGTCCCAGTGGAGGCTTTAAGTTTGGGCATGCTTAGTAACACGCAAGCGTTTAAAATCTGCTAATCCTTCACACATCATGTGTCAGATCCCCCAGGACCCCCCCCCCTTGCATCGCAAATATGGATCTATATATAATATAAAATTGCTTGTTTTCCACTTATACATATGTTTTCCAACAAATGGTGTAATTAGATACATTTACATGTATGTATGTAAATATAAACCATATCTTATGCCTATGTCCATATATAACCATGTATCAGATTTCAGTATAGGTACCACTGTTCTTTGTGTGTGTGTGTTAAAGCTGCTGAAGTTAACCGAATAGTGATTTAGCTTTAAAAAAAACAGAACTGTAGTCTGCCAGCTGGGCTCCAGTTCCCATGATTTAGCAGAAGTGCTTAGATATCAGCTTTGTTCGGGAAACAGGATAGCTTAAACCGTTTGGTCAAATTAAGCCAGAACAAAAGTGATTACCGGTCAGAAATCACTTTGGCCTTGTACACACTGCATCTAAATACAGTTGTCACTCCTCTTCAGAATGCTGAATTCTTTTCTGCTTATACAGAGTTCAGTTATTTAGAGGAGTGAAAACCACATTCTACAACTGCATTCACTGTCAAAAAACTAATATAGTGAGAATTTTCAGTAAATCTTATGAAATGTGTTATAAAAGTATGTACATACAAAAAGAATGTACAGAGCCAAACTGAAAGCTTGCCTGAGGTGCTAGAAAACAAGAAGTTTGTGCCTTGACTCATTGGCAGATATTAATAATGTCTCTCCAGTATAGTTGCTGACACTAGCCCTGTGGTCTCAGTGGAACCCACAATGTGGTAAAAGTTATTATTAGCAAAATATTATTGACCACAAACTTACTAACGTACAGACAGTAGAAGGTAACTTTATTACTTGTTTGACTACAGAGCTGTGTTTGTGGCACAGTCACACAAGACTTCATGCTCAACACATTGTCCAAACACATTTTCTGCATTTAGGTACTTCATTTGCATGTAATACATTGCCTTTCATTTAATCATTTACTTCTAGGTTATTTAAGGTAATATAATAGATAAAGAAGCATTTTACTTCTGCCCTGTTGTTTTTGCACCTTACTAAGTCAAGTCAAAGGATTGTGTGCGTGTTTGCATTAGCTGATGTCAGCACGTGACATGTGAATCATCAAGCAGATACAGGTCATGGTCACCGTGACGATGAACGCTGCCTCATGATGGGTCAGCGGGACATCAAAGAAACTCGGTGCTTTAGCAGGGCTTACAGGAAGAACAGAACAGGTTATTCACAAATGACTCCACCTCATAGGTGGGGAGGGAGATAAAAAGAGATAAAATGGGCTTATCAGCCGCTTCTCTCTTTGTCCTTCCCCTCTCTCACCATCTCTCTCTCTTTCTTTCTCTCTCTCTCTCTTTTTCATTGTCCCTCACATTAACACCCAGCAGACATTAATGGCTTTAATTACAGCCTCTCTATCCTCCGACCTGCTTATTATCTACCCATTCACCAGTCTTTTTCTCTCCTATCGATTGTTCTGTCTCTCGCACATTATCTTTGCATTTCACTGTAGTTTTCTCTTCCAGAAATGTGTGTGCATGTGTGGACTAGAAAATCCTGTGGCTTCGTAAGTAGGTTGTGCTGATGGGCACAGAGACTCAGTCTTTGCACTTAATTGAATGGCTGGAATGTTATTTTTATAGCCGCAGAGCCGATTCTGGGCTTGAGGTGACCGAGCTTTGTCTGCAAGGCAGGATAAGGGGCCGCAGGGTCTTCTATTGTTATCACCGCAGTATCACTCAGTCCGTCAGGTGCCCTCTTGGATAACGGTCACCATGGTTACCCTGTGCACAGGTGGTCGATTTCTGTTTGTCGTGCCAGGCCGAGTTTTTGTGTAAAATGAAAAGTGTGTGTGGGTGAGCGAGTGTGAAATCTAGTCTGTCAGGAAACCCGGTGCAAGTGTGTGTGTGCGTGCATGCCGGTGCGAAACACTCAGTGCTGGGTATCACATACCTTGCATGAGTGTGTGTTGATGCACATCTAAAGGAGAAAAGGTAACACAATCCCAGTGCTATACAAACATGTGTTTGGGCTAAAGTGAACCATGTTGTGAAACTGAAGCTGTGTTGCTTCTCACTGCTGGCTTCCTTTGGATAATCAGTGTCTGAAAAAAAACGTCATAAATGACATTGCAGGTTTTGTCACTCCAAATAGAATGGAGAGAGAAAGAGCTTGTGTTGTTCTCGGACATTGTGTAATCCTCTAAACTCTCTTATTTCACGTTGTCTTAGCGCTTTACTTCGCTGCGCTAGCTCTTCTGTAACCACCCATTCCTCCTTAATCCCAGAATGCCCTGTTCTTTCTTCATTGTACTGGATTATAAGCAGAGAGTTCTGGACAAAGCGAGAGCGTTGTGGAAAACAAGAACACAAAGAAACTTTCTTTTTAAAGACTCTTAATTTATGCCAGCCAGTTCTGTCATCTGTCTCGCTCCATTTTTTGTTTCCTCTGTGACTGTTTTTGTGTTGTCATTCCTCTAGAAGGCTTTAGAAGTGATCGTTCTTGTTAAAAGCTAAGGGTGGGTTATGATGGTCCACTAATTTAGTAGTCGTCCAGTCTTGTTGTCATCCAATAACTTGCTGGGTTAACTTACTGAGCTTGATAAGTTTTTATGCATGTTTCTTTCTGTATACTATAATATTTGTGTTTCTACCAGTGTGTGTTAGATTAAACTGTAGTCCAACATTTTAAAATGTAAATTGAGGCTATTTATTTGTGTTTAAATTCTAGAATTTATAAACCCACTTTATGTAAACACTTTAAAATAAGCACTTCCTGTTAGGGTTAGGTGATAACCAGTCTAATAATACAGGCTTCCTTTTTGAGAAGGATCAGGGTGATTCTGAAATTGTGTAGTTTTTTTAAATACTCATTTGTCTATTTGGGCAGGTGGTTGAAAAGAGTGTGACATCCACTTGTCTTTTGGGTCACTGAGCCCTGAAGATATTCTGGCACTGTCGGGTGCATCTCTGGTGATGTATTGGGTGCAGATGACTTAGCATGAGTCAGCAACCCTCAGAACCAAAACTAACAACAGTGCAAATCCGGCAGAAAGATATTTGGGTTTTTGAAACCCGTGACTGAAAGTATTTCAGTAAAGAAACACAGCCCCATTTCGAGTTTCGCATCTTTGAATCTCTAAAAGTTTGTTTTGCTTGAGAAAGCATTTTTGTTTCTGAGATGTGGCTCAGAGGGAATGATAAGTACATAAATTCCAGGTAATCTGGAAATATTGGCAGAACATCAAATGTCTTTCTTTTTCAATGCACTAAAGAGTTTAAATATTAATTTCGAATTCATAGCTTTGAAGAAAAAGCAATTTTGATTAGGTCCTACGCTTCTCAGATTATTTTCCTGAGAAGTCCTAAAAACAATTTCCTGAGAATAAATAAAACGTTGATATCTAACTGACTTAATCTCTAATCTTTTGAGCTTTCTCTGAGCAGTAGTTTTCGTGTTCTGTTTTTTTATTATCTTTCTGCAAATGTTTAAATTTAACGTGTTTGAGTGTTTCCATTATCTGCAACAAAGTTGTTTGTGTCTATTTCTCCAGTTTTCCAGAGCTGTCAGAGCTGTCATCTTTCCCATGTTCATTTGCAACTTTGTGATAATGAAACTTTTCCAGGTGCAACATTACACAAATTATCCAAATGTTGTCCTCTTGTGACTGGGTGTGTGTATAAATTTGGGTTTAGTGTCCTCTCTAGTGTCTAAAGAACACCAATGGCTCAGAATGTTAAAGTTTGGCTACTAGATTAGTATTTTCTGTTGCCTTGGCCATGATATCCTGGTTAAATTGGTAAAATGTTTTCTTGTGTGTGTAAATGTGTGGCTGAGACTGAGACTGGTTCTGGTAGGGCAGAATGTGTTTGTTTGCCCGGAACTGTCTGTAAAAAACAGGCTGTCCTGAACATGCTGATTTAGAGTGAATCTGAGTCTGAGTGTGTATGAGTGTAAGTCCATAGCGTTCCAGGACACACTGTGTGTCTTTTACTATGAAAGAGAGAATCGAATGGGTTTCGGTAGACAGTGAAAGTTTGGAAGAATTTGTGGGACGGGTTTAACCTGTTGACACACTGGACTTAATCTTGGCAAGGGCTGCTGGGAAACCCTTTTAGACGATGACGACTCATGGAGACTCATGACTCATGGAGGCCATGTTTGCTTTGTGTCAGTGTTTGCTGGTTCATGTGTACGTGTGTTTTTATGTGACTCAATTCAGTAGGTCAGTTAAGACAGCAATGATAAGCATCTTTCCACTCTGTCTCTCTCTCTCTCTCTCTCTCTCTCTCTTTTTCTCTCGCGTACATGAAGTCTAGGCCTGGTTTTGTGTAATGCATTTTTTTAGATCTGATTTGGTGTCTCTTGGCATGATTTCAAAGCCAGAAAGACATTGTGAGAGTGAGCGAGGGAACACGATTAACCCTCATTTGCTTATTCTATCTGCTCTTCACAGTCCCACTTCTGTCTCTGATGCCCGTTTTGGCAGCTCATGTGCACGTTGCTCTCTGATATTTTTGTTTTATCTTTGCTGTAAGGGGACTGTTTTATCATCAGTCTCCAGCAGTTTCCCATCATTCCACTGGCTAAAAGGGTGATTCATCTTAAAAAATGTCTGGGACTTTTTCCGGACAAAAATTATATTTTGCAGAAATAAAATAATGTCCAGTTTTATTACCATTAAGATTATCTGAATTGTGACATTATTTTTAGCAAAATTAGCAAATTCATTTTTTGTTTTTAATGTAATCAGCATACATTAAGTAATGTACAATAAATACTACTATAATGTGTACTTGAAGTGAAGTTATAACTTTTCATGTACTTTACAATTTTAATATTATATATATATATTTTTCATGTTATGTTAATGATCAGATTTTGGTTACCATCTTTATTGTCCTAAAAATATAAAAATGTACCCGTTTCTGTTGATTTTGTGATGAAATACAATCCAGAGCTTTATTGACATTTTTTTTAATTCCCTCCGAATACCGCCAGATGTTGACATTCCACTTCTCAGGTTTTGAGGAGAGTCCAGCAAAGTCTATAAAAAGGACTGAAATCATGGAAGTGAATTTAATGTTGAATTTAACAATTTAATGCAGCATGGATTGTTTTGTTCAAACGATACGAGTGTTTAGTCTACTGTTGTCATGTTTTGAAGGCTCGGTAAAGCTCACAAATGGCCTCTTGCAGTTAATTGTATTTTGTGTGTATGTGTTTGGGAGGTTGTTGAGATCATCTCTCTGCTCAGCCCGTCTGTTGTGCACTGAACTCTGTGTTTAGTCTACATCTCGTCTGTCTGCTACGTTCTCTTGTGTTTCTCTCAGACTTCAGTCCACCCATCCTGTCACAGCTCTCCAATCTTCTGCTGTGCTTCTAAGATTGCTAGTGTGTTACAAAATGTTGATTTGACGGTTCTGGTCTAGTTCACTCAGATGTTGTCAGGGCTCAACGTTAAGTCTTTGACCTGCAGTACACGATGGGGTCAAATCTGTTTGTATGTTTCTCATTTAATCTCATCAGTGGCCTTTTCTCTTGTGAACTTACTGACTGTATGTTTTAACATCAAGTCCTTGTGCACTATTACTAGTTTTTTCATTGCTCTGTTTTGGTCTTCTGCTTACTTATGTTTTAAACTTGATCTGCTCTGGGTCTCCAATGGGCATTAATAATGAGTGACTGGTTAAGCAGAAATATTGTTTGTATGTGTGTGTACACTGTTTTGAAACTAGATAGATTATTCAAGTAATGTAAACTAATGTAAAAATGGCCAATAAAGGCCTGATTTTTTTTTCTTAACAGATGTTTTGTCTAATTGTCGATACTTAAAAACTAAAAGATTATTATTATTTCTCAATAAGTGGAGCGTCTGGCGTTATTTGTACCAATTCTGCCCAGACGTTTCACCTTTGACCCCAAATCCTTTTTGTGTTAGTGAGTGAATGTGATCAATGAGGCCATTATTAGTGAGCCGTCCACCCCTGGAGGGTGACCTCAAAAAGCCAGGGTCTGCACGTAGGGGGCAGTTAGGGGTCAGAGTTCCATCCATCCTGTGTCTGGTGGACAATCTCAGCCCTTAGTGGGCCCTTAGAGTTGATGAACATCAAAGCACTGTCAGGCCACTAAGATCAATCAAGACCAGGAGAAAGTTTTCCAATAAGTCTAAGGAATTTTGTGGAAATTAAATTAGGTGGTAGTTGTTTTTTCCTCAAAAAGCTAGGAAATTGGTTTGGCTCAAAAACACACAGCCTTATTATTATCTTTCTGGAAGTGAACCAGTAGTTTTTATTGTGTGTAAGTTTTAGATGCATGTATTTGTGAGACTATGCATTTAAATTTGTTTTCATTTCTTTCGCGCACAGGGGTCGAGTGTTTACGTTGGACTTCAGTGCCATGCAAGTTTGTGACCTGGAGTTTGACCTCGTCAGGCGTCTATCCACACCCTCTAGTTCAACAGCCACACCCACAAACACAAACCCCACCCCCAACTGCCTGACCGTATGGAAGTACTACTGTAGAGATAACTTTGGCTGGAGGGAGTACTCAGAGGTGAGGCATGCCAATCTGATCTTTTCTTCCTCTTCCTTCCCTTGTAATAGGTACCCAATCAAATAAAAAAAATCAGGATACAATAAAATTCAAGAGTGCGTACAAGAGTGAGTACAAGCTTCACTATAAACATGTCCAGATCACATTTGACCTGAAACCCAAAAAATTGTTTTCCTCTCAAATTCATATTACCGGTACTTTTGAGGTTTTTTGCAATTTCCATGGTGCTAAAAACACAAAACAGATTCTTATTACTGAAATATTTTATTTTTAAACAGACTATTGTCTTAAAATATATATATATATATATATATATATTGTCTATATATATAGGCTATTATGTTCAAAGGCTATTAAGTTCATTATTTTCATTAGTTTAATTTATACCCAACATCAAAAAAATAAATTTAAGAGTTATTTAATATATATTAAATAACTCTTAAATTTATTTTTTTGATGTTGGGTAT
>JAZGTK010023254.1:0-10010 GCA_036877625.1 Ambastaia sidthimunki | reverse complement strand
ACACACAGAGTTCAGAAGCGGGATGGGCGATGGCCCATTTCCTTTGATATCAGCACATGTGAATCTGTCAGGATAGGTGATGATCAGTCTGCAGTGGTGAATCTGATGTATCAATCACCTGTGTGAGATGTGCTGGGCTGGAACAGAGAGCTGATCCGGGCAGGTTTGCGTCTCCCGGAAGCTCCGGGTTTCCCGATTGCAAAGAAACTCTTCCAGCTTCCACCCCGGACCTTCATGCCTCTTTTCCTCCTAAAGGGAACCGGAAGGAAAATGTGTCAAACAATTCTTTAACAAAATAAAAGAAATAGTTCATCATTAAAAACACACTTGTCTGCAGGCGGGTCCAGGATGGTGTGAAACTGGCTCTGTGAAGCATGAAGAGATCCCTGCAGGAGAAGAGGAGCTTGGGTTCGAGCCTGCGCCTCCTCCAGAGACATAAGCCTGGTGGACACGAAGGACTTGGGCCTGGTGAGAGACTGCCGCTCTGCAGGAGGAAACGAGACCCCGAATCAAAGGACAAAAGAGAGTAAACGCACGATGCAGCAAAAGCACAACATCAACACCAAACAAACAAACATCAACAGAAAAAACATCAGCCCCTCCAAAGCTTTCCCAGTCCTACAGCTCTACTGCATGTAAGCAGAATAAACACAGGGGTTCACAGGACAACACACTGAAGTTCACCAGTAGATAAAAGTTAGAAACACCCCACAGAAGTTTGCAAATGCAACACAATCTATAATAATGAGGTTTTCTTTAGCTTTAGTTCTGTTGTACACATCTTACATTCATGTCATCCCGTGACACTTCCGAGAGCAATGATGTACAAAACAGAGCTGAAGTGTAACACACACAGAGAATCAGCACGTATATCACACCAGCAGAAGAATCAACCAGGAAGTATTTTCTCTCTTGAGATGAAGACTGCAGTGCATAACATGTACAAGCTGTTCGCTGAGGAACAATCAGGTTAATTTTTAGAAAAAAATTAAATAAATGAATGACACTTTACCTGATGGATGTGTCAGATATTCAAACAGATATTCTACAACTCAGATCCGTCCTACCAACTGACTGATCACATCTACTTAATGAAGTCAATATTTAAATGATGAAAAATATCAGTTTATACTTTGTTCACTGAAACCTGCTGTCTGCAACAAAAACAATTTCAGTGCATGTAAAAAAGCAGCATTTATTGCTTTATAACCATCATTGTACTGCAAAGAATAACAAACAGCTTTTATAAAATTCAGCTCTAATAAAATGATCCAAGAATAGATTTATACAGTAAATACAGTAAAATGAGATAAAAACATGATGGTCAATTGATTTTCCCTGATAGAAATCATCACACGGCTTCTACCGAGCTAACAATTCAAACATACATTTCCCTAACATTTCCATCCAGTAACAAAAACATTAGAAATGTTTCTTGAAAGTTTTAGTAATGTTCAAAACGTTCAGTTTTTTAGACATTGTATTAACATTATTGCTTGGTATTAAGAACAATATAAAAAAATTTTTTTTAAATTCTGTAAGAGAATGTTAGCCAATGTTCCGAGAATATTTCTTGTTAGCTGGGTAGCTGATAATTTGGGCTTCATTAACTAGTTAAAACTGGTGTAGATGATTGATCAGCTGGACTAGTAAGACCAGCAACAAACCAGCTGCTGGGTTAAAAGAAAAACAACACCCTGACCACATAAAGCTGTTACAATGAAATTGTCCAGCAGGAAAAAGTGTTCAGAACATTGTCCACAGTCCAGATGGATTGTGGGTCTCATATCATGGAGAAATGTCACAGCTCGGGGTCTACAGAGGAGACCACCCCCCTCACCTCCTCAAGACTAATCAGGTGTGTTCGGGGCTTGCGTGAGATCTTGTGCTCCACCCTTCCTGTTGCTATGGAAACACACAGTTTGTATGCGGTAAGCTTCACTGATGTACAGGTGTGTCAGGCCAATGCAAATATATTTTGTGGTGCGTTACGAAGCCTGTGACATTTTCAACCTTTGTGTTTTTGACAGAGTGATTTACAAACCGAATGCACGGCGTGTCCTCTAACGCATTATAACTGTACAGATGAACCTGTTACAGCCGTTTCGTATTGTACATAAAACCTCTGTGGATTGAGAGTCGAATGTCATTTACACTGAAAACAAGATGAATTTCTTACAGGAAAGAACAACACAGGTTATATTAAAGCCTGCAGGCCACATCACTTTAAAACCACAGACAGCTGGAGTAAATAAACACATTCATTGTAAACTGTGACAATTCTGTGATGGAGTCAAATGGAGCCTTTTATTGCAGTGTATTGATTTACCAGAAACCATTTAACAAAAGACAATAACTATGTTCTAAAACCTAATGTACCGTCTGCATTCTGTCTTAAAATCAACATGTGTGACACAGAATGTTTTATAATAGCCTACAAATAGTGAGTAATAATCACAAGAAGTGAAACCGATATCAGTCCTACATTAGCATGTTGCATAAGCAAACCACACACTTAAAAAATAACTAGGTTAAATACTCCCTACATAGGCAGCTCACTAGGTTTCGGAACAGAACCATAATTTCACCATTTGAAAGAACAGGATGTTGAAGTAACAGAGCTGAATGTGGGTGAACGTCTAATGAAAGACGTTTAACAGAACAGACGTGTTTGTTTGTGTATCAGTTTAACATACCTGCACTAAAACGGCCAACAGAAGTGAAAGAGTCACTGAACAGAACTTCTACATTGCTGAGCAGAAACTCCACCACCACAGACTGGATGCGCACCTCTTCAAACGGATCAGCACCACTCGAGCCCGCTGCCTCGATTTCTTTAGACCTGACAGAGAATGAGATTCTACATCAGGTTCTAGCAAACCCAGAATCTGAACTACTGAAACTACATCACACACAACTCAACTGACCTGACCAACCAGACCAGAGTTTATAATATATAACCTCTAAGTAAAGGACAGTATAGTATATAATAGTACAGTACAGTAGAGTATAGTGCAGTAAAGTGTGATATAGTACGGTATAGTATGGCATATTATAGAACAGAACGGTACAGTATAAAATACTATAGTCCGATTCTGATACTATCACTATATATTGTGATTTCTCACTATATAGACTGTAAAATTGTGTTGCTTGGTTACCTGAGCAGATTGGGGGCCCACACAATGGCCAGATTCTTAATATGCATGTTTGTCTCTTCACTGTGGGTGGCCAAATGTGCCAGATGTCTGATGAGGACCTCTAAAGTGCTGACAACATCATCATTAAAATTACTGTGAGTGTCTCATTACACCATCTCCACAATCTCCCCTCGCCTCTGCACTTATAATCTGTACACACTTCACCAGCAAACAAACAGAGCTACAGAATCTATTTAGCATTAATGACTGTGTGATGCAAAATTTGATTAGCATTATATGATAAAAACACTGCCAGTCAAACGTATAGTGTTACTCATACTCAAACTCATTTCAAACATTTAGATTAAAGATTCTTCAAAGATCTTCAGATTAAAAGATTTTTAATAGAACAAGAAACATTTTAGTCAAGTGACCCTAAACTTCTGACGGGACAAAAGGTTGAAAGATGGTGATGCCACACGTAGAGCTGGTGAGATGTATAAGATCAGAAGACAGAGAGTGTTTTAGTTACCGGTAATGAGGAGGAGGAAGCTGCTGTATAACATCATGAACTCTGACCAATCGCTCTTCATCTGTCATCTCCCCCATACACTCCTGAACTCACACAATACACACACAAACACGCACAGAAAGAAACATTACTTAAAGGTGCCCACCAAAGAGAACATTCAGAAAACACTTGACACTGTTTTCTGAACGCAGTCTGTCCAATCAGAGTCTTGAGTTACTCACAGCAAACTTCTGGTACAGCTGGTATGTGAGGAGCGGGTTGGGCAGCTCTCTGAAGTAAAGTTTACACAGAGAAGCCACACAGTGGATGTCCTGTATGTACATGTCTTTAGTCAGATCTGGAACATTCTCACTGTCAAACTCGTGCCTGATGAGAACACATCAAGATATAATGACAAGAGACTAAGAACATTTGAGATTCACTGTGTGTGAGTGTGTTTGTGTGTGCACACCTGAGTTTCTGTATGTTGGAGGAAACACCCGAGTGTCTGTAGATTCCGTCCACCACACCATGTTTCTCTATAAACTCTGAGCAGCTTTTCAGCACCTGAGGGACTGAAGATCACAGAACTGTCACAACACGGAGATGTTAAACAGAAAAGTCATGTGACAGTTGAGAGAATTGTTCTGTACCATCTTGGCCGGAGTTGAGCAGATGTTCTCCGAGGTCGCAGCCGAAAACACGTTCTTTTAGGATTCCTCTCTGTTTCAGCTTCTGTTTGCTGGGTCTGGACTTCATGAAGGTGCGCAGGAAGCCCATCAGCTTGCCGTGTTTCTTCGACACGGCCACAGGGGGGCGACACAGACCTGATCAAAAATGAAGCATCTTAACTAGTTACTTGTCTACAGATTAACTGGTTTAGATCATCTCTTCAGGTGTATTAACCTTCCGCAGGATCTGTCTTTTACAGGAACATTACTAAATAACTTATGCATGTACTGGTCTGAGAGCTGTAGTTTATATGTAACCAACATCTCAAGTTCAACAAACAGACAACCACTGCCGACAAGCACATTTTAAACAAAATGCAGTAAAAATCATTACGCAGGTTAATAAGAGTCTGATGTTGAGAACGCCTTATTATCTGTTATGCAAGTGCTCATTAACACTGTTAAAAGAGCAAATGAAATCATCTGAAACCATTTTCAGCCTCAAAGCTAATATACAAGACCTAACATCACAAAATAATGATTTCACAAGGTCTTTAAAACAGCAGCTTTTTCCTGTTGTGTTAGAGAAATTAACAGCATGACAACGTTCAGTACGACATAAAAACAGACAGAAATCCATTTTAATTTATATTTTATGCATCAAGCTTCTTGTAATTGCTGAAGAGATGCTGGAGAAACGATATGAACACAGAAAAACATTTCAGTCTCCATCCAGCCCTCACGATCTTCTCACCCTCCCACACACTCCTGCCTGCTGACAAACCACCAGAAACAACCTTCAGCAGATGTGAGGAACACAACAGACACACAAATGTTAAAGTTATTCCTCTGAAGTTGTTTGTTACCAGCAGAATTTAGGACCCAAGATGAAGAACTGAGAGAAACAATCGACAGAAAACATCAATGAACATCAATGAACACAGATCACAACAAATTACTGCATTACACCAGTAAATTCACCATTTCTGCATCTGATCTGAAGATGGAGTTAAAAACAACCTTAAAATCTTAGACACAATCAGTGAGAAATGCAGACATTTTGACTGTAGTGACTTTCATAACCAGAACTAGGAATCAGTCATGATACTTTTGTGGTTTGTTATTATATTGTTATATTATTGCATTTAAATGAACATTATTAAATATTACTTGTGCTCATTTAGTGGAAAAGGACATGCAACATAATAAACTTTAATTCTAGTACAAAACAACTCCACTTTATCACCAGCCCTAAGAACCTCTTTAGAACACAGAGAAGTTATTGGTTGTACCTGATGTTGGAGAAGATGGTCCAGCTGTGTTGGTAACTCCAGGTTTGGAGTTTAAGGAATCTACCTCTGAAAAACAGAAGAACAATCAGAAGTAAAATCACACTCACAGACCTCATGTTACGTTTGTCCTGAAAGGGTTTTACATTATTTTTAAACGTTTGTCCTGTAGACTGCAGTGTGTAGATGAAGAGTACTTTATCTTCAGAACTCCACTGAGCTCAGACGTTGAGGAGAGCAGCACAATACCTTGTTTACTGACAGGAGCGCTGACTGTCTGGGGTAACTTGTCACTGATCAGCTTCACACATTCACTGGGAAAGAAGCCCACCTGAGCAGAGGAGGAAAAACAGCTCACATTTACTGGCATAAATAATGTCTTCAGGTTTAGACCAGCTAACAGGGAACGTTCTCAGAACGTTGATATGTCTAAAAAATTAGACATTCTTTTGAACATTCTTATAATTTACAAAATAACAGGAAAATGTTCTTGCAACTTAAATTGTTAGCTGGAATGGTGGTACCTGGAAGCCATGTTTTCCTCTCCACCATGTGGTGTCCTCTTTGGGCGGCATGTCTATAACAGAGAGAATATCACCCACCTGCAGAGTGAGGAACAAAAACAAACACGATTAGCTTGTAAAAGCTCATAAAAGCTGGCTAACATACATCACTGTACATCACATGACTGTTGTACTTATTAAACTCTTTGTGAACATATATACCACACAGACAGAATATTATATAAGTACTAAACCTCAGGAGAGTGCTCATATATACAACACAATTAATCTAACAGGTTGTGGGGCCTTTATTACTTTATTCATTTAAAAGTCACAGACTAATGTTTTACACTTACAGCTACGTGCCAAAGACACTTTGACCCAAATAATAAAAAAGGAAGAAAAAAATAGCAGTTCCTTTATCTCATCAGAGCAGAAATAGACAGGAAGAATTTATGCTAATTACAGAAAAAGAACTAAGACAGAACAAACTCCATTAAGACAAACTTTATACCAGAAATCAGTGATAAAGTTTAAGCAGTTTATAAAGCAGAGTTACAGTCAGTGGATGGTAAAGTGGTTGCTAGAAAGTTGCTAAGGAGTTTTGGGTAGTTGCACAGAAGTTGATAGATGTTCTGAGATGTTGCTGGATCATTGATCAGGTGCTCCAGGACTTTAAAGTGTTGTTAGACAGTTGCAAGACACACAACACAGTCAAGAGGTCTGTGGGATTTTATTATTCTCAAACTGGTGTGAACAATTTTTATTGTGAAAGAAACTAGCTCTAGCTTCTTCAAGCTCTCTACATCAGAACAGTTTAAAGGACTTTGCCAGAAAGAAAGAAAGAGAGAGAAAGAAAGAAAAAAGAAAGAAAGAGAGAGAAAGCAAGAGAAAGAGGGAGTGAGGGGGAGAAGAAGAGAAAGAGAGAGAGACAGAGAGAAGGGACCTAATTGTGTTCTAAGATTGGGTCGCCCCATTCTCTGGCCCAGAAAGGTGGGCTCTATATAGAGCAGCGTGCAGCGGGGGGGACAGGAATAGAGCTTCTGCAGGAGGAACAGAAGCAGAACACACAGGTTTTTAGGAATAAGGACAGGAAGTTTGAGAAGTGTGTAATCTTCATCTCATGGCAAACAGACCAAAGCAACTGAAACTATAAAACATACAAACGTTTATCCAATAAGAAGTTTTTTAGGATGGGAAAAATGACTTCCTTCAAACAACAACAGCTCATAGTTCTCTGTAAACTAAACACTTAATCACAAGAAAACTCTTCATTATGTAGAATACAGGAATGAATGCTAATCCAGTCGTGTGAGTCTTTCAGCAGTACCTCAATGGAGATCTCATCACTGGCCTGAGCCGTGTAGCGTTTGATGACGTGAGCCGCGGCGACCGCAGGCACATTTAAAGACGCCTCTTCCTTCAGCAGAAACCGGTTGCCATGATTGTCAATCTGTCGCAGGTATGAAAGATCATTAACTGCATGAATTCAGAGATCAGCTTGTGTTGTTTATATCTGCTCGTGTGTTTCTGCCTGCTTTCACTGACTCGTTTCACTGCTTGAAATGTCTTGTCATGTCTAGATTTAGTTGTACCTAGAGATTTATCTCAGGTTCAGGCCTTCAGTCACTCAGCTTCTGTTATCTCATGTATGTTTATGATCTTTGTGGCTCTCTCACCTCCATCCAGGTGAGAACAGGCCCACAGTTCAGCTTGTTGTCCACGATCACAGAGAGTCGATTCAGATAGTCTGACAACAGCGGCACGAACGTCTGCAGGACAAACAAACAGGAAATTCAAACACTATTTAGATAGCAGATACACACTAGAGATATACATATATAAACCATTATTTAACCATTCGAAAATAAACAACTAAACATAATACAACTAAACCTGACATGTGAAAGATAAAGTGGTTTATTTCCCAGCGTCTCTGTAGGTCCAGAAACCAGCCCACATACCGGCCAATGATCTCAATATAGAACAGCTACTGCCATAAGCGGCAAAACATGAGCTAAAACTAAACTACATTAGCAGCCCGTGCAGAACATCTTACCTCCACCTGGTCTCCGAGCTCGCTGAGGGGGGGCAAGCCCACCAGCTGCGAGTACCGGCGGTCATAAATGCACTGATGCAGGTGAGCATCCAGCGCCCGGAACTCTTCATACGAACGCCGCACCATCCATGTCTTACCCTACAGAGAGAGAGAGAGAGAGAGAGAGAGAGAGAGAGAGAGAGTCAACAAACAACATGACAGAATGGGAAACAGGGTTACAAACAGATTGTGTGAAACAGACAAATGTTATATTAATGTAACTAAAGTTACAAAATAATTAAACAGAACTAAATGCTTATTAAACCGATTGTTACGATTGTTACGAATTTAAACTGTTCTGTCATGTAAGGCTGTATGTTAGATTCAAAACAAAAACACAACAATTGTCCCTACAGTACTTAAAAAAAATATAACAAAGCTTTTCCTATTTAAGGAAAGTGCTTAAACTAAAAGTATCTTTTCTGGATAAAAATGTGGTTGATTCTGACATTTCAATCTGACAGAACGGTGTTTATTTGACTCTGAGATGTTTATTATCTGTCCTCTCACCTGGCAGGAGACCTGCACAAGGAAAACCAGATCTTTGGCACTTCCTGAGGTCCAGCTGCCATCGTTCTGCTCGCTGGCAAACTGAAGCTGAAACCAGCAGAGATTCAGTGATGAATGTGTGATGTTTAATATACATCAACAAACATAATAACCACACACACAAAAATCTCTTCCACACTAATGCAAGTTCTTCACCTAACTAGCACAACTAAAAGCAACACAACAACACTTTTCTCCAGACGTCTGTTTCTGATGTTCACAAGACGTCATGTAGGAAAACAAGGATAAGTGATGCTAGCATTTGTTATGCAGATTGTGTGAGATTATGAAGAGAAGATCATTGTATGCTAGAAAACCTGCTAAACATGTTTATTCACATAAATCAACAGTGACTTCTGCACCTGCTTTTAAATTGAAAGTTTAAGCATTTTTGCAGCAATGGGGGGCGTGTCCTCCTAGTGTTAGTCTAACCAACTAAACTAAAGGGCTTGCGTTGATCAAAATAAGGTCTTACCTCAATAGATCCAAAGTCCACGTTTTCATAGTGAAAGTGGGCACAGTCAACAAGCTTGGGGAAGTGACCTTTCACAACAGAAAGCCTGAAACCACAAACAAATCACCAAATGAATGAACACACCTCAGGCCTTCAGTGAAAACTTCATACATGTATCTGTCAAGCACACACATACAAGATCAAACCTCGAATGTTAACCATTAACCTTGTATCCACACTGCTTGTGCTATGGACATTAAAGACCCTTTAGCAATAGGAATAAAGATTTTTATATGAACAAAGATAAAACACATAAAAAAAGTCCCACAAATAGACATCAGCGAAATAACCAGAACATCACAAAGTCTTGTGATGGTGAAATTAACTTGGACATATATGCAACCACTTAACAACAACTAGAAATGCTCTGGCCAAGACCAGAACACCCTAGCAACTGCTGGAAACTATTCAAAAGCCCTTAGCAACCAAACAGCAATGCCCTAGCAACAGCTTACACAACTCCAGCATCATCACAGTGTTTGCACAGAAGCATCACTCACATTTTAAGGCCGCACACAGAATGTAAAAACAGCTCGTCAGATGTCTGTTCTTCAGTGTCATCACACAACACAGATGCTCTGAGTCTCTGCTATCAGTTTCAGAGGAGGAAGAAGAACTCGGTACTTCCTGTTTTACTGCAATTTCAATGTAAACCTGAAGCTGAGTTTCTAAACATCTAGACCAATAGCAACACAGCCTTGATTTGACTACACTGACAACTAAACTGCTGACAAA
>JAZGTK010023253.1:0-10010 GCA_036877625.1 Ambastaia sidthimunki | reverse complement strand
CACAATTAGAGGAGCTTTATTAAGGGGGCTGTCTAATTCTTCTCAGAGATTGTGCCAGTGTTGTGCTCGGTAAGAAGCCAGGTGGACTCTGTCATATACTCTGATAATACAGTGAGACCGTCTTCAATCAGCAGCTATTGTCTGACTACTGAAGTGCTGAAAGAGAGCGAGTGGAAGAGAGACAGTAAATTATGAGGATAGCTTTAATTCCTTTGTGCTGTCAGTGTATTAGATGGACTCTAGCAGAGAACAAGAACAGAACTGTTGACCTTTACTTTAATACAGGCTTCAATTACATACAAAGACTGCAGGTGTGTGATACAGTATCTGTATGTGGGTTTATACATCTTAATATATAGCTAAACATTAATGATTATCATTTAACATTACTGTACGCTAGAAAACTTAACAAAACAATATAAGGAGTAAAACACTGAAATTGCTATTTGCACAAGTATTCCAACACCACATTGCGATACTTTGTAGAGCTCAATTTTTAAAAATGACAGCTGCCTTGTACAGTGAGCTTGTACTGGCTACAGTTCTGTGATTATTTTCATCAGTTATTCGTGGCTTTAGTTTGCTTAAGACACCAGAACAACAGAAAGATTATAGGGGAGGTAAATGACACCAGAACAAGAGAAACCTTTGAAACAGAGCTACAGATTCTCAACTGACAAAGCCATTACAGAACATCTTCAGAATCACTTCAATGGTAATTTGGTCCTGCACCTGAAACCACTCTTTGGTAAATTATGCATTTTCTCCAAATGCTTCACTTTTTGTCAGAGATTTTGGCAGAATATCTTGCAGTATTTTCAAGCATTTTGCATCATCCGCTTTTCCTTCCTTTTTAATTTTGGCTAAAAATGGCACTATGTTGGACTTAACAGACCACAAAATCTCCTCCCACACTGCAGCTGGTATCTCGTATGTTTTTGTTCTGGATTCTGGATGTGCTGCGACATGGTTTTTTTTAACAATGTCTTCTTTTGTGTCACACTCTTGTATCAGTCGCTGTGTCTTGATACGTTGACTGAAGCCCTTCAGTCCATTCTCAGCTACTGAACTCTGCAGAACCTTTAAAGTGGTTTATTTTGGCCTCTCTGTAGCTCTTCTCAAACATGTCCTGCTTGTTTGTGCAGAAAATTTGGAAGAACAATCCTTTCTAAGCAGTGTTTCGGTGTAAAAACTTCCTGATACCAACGGTACCCAGTGGAACAATAAAAATGGCCTTTTGTTCAGTTGTTATGTTCAAGTTACATTTTATAATTTATGCAATTATTTCACATTTGTTCTTTAGTCATTCTCACAGCTGTACTTCAAATTTAAAACATGAACAACGTTCCCTTAACTGAGAGTTTTTATTATCAAACACTGTGGTAATAATTTTAATAATTCACCAGTAGAGACCAATTATAAGGCAACTGTGACCTCATTAAGGCAACCGTAAACAAAAAGGTTCTACAGCTCAGGTACTGAATATTTACACAAATAAATATTTGGTTTCAATGCTAACAAAAACTTGATTAAAAAATGCCAGTGCAAAATTCACCACTATGATTTTAGGATGTTTGACGGTTAGAAGGTCTCTGTGTCCTCTAAGATACAGATTGTGTTTTTCTGGCAATGTAAGACTACACGGAGGTGGTTCACAAGGCCATAGAAGAACCATTTTCAGCTGTATGGTTCCATAAAGAACCATTAACACCAATAGAACCTTTTTGTTTCACAAAATTTTCTTTGCTGTGAAAAAAGGTTCTTTAGATTTCAAAAAGATAAGAACTGGTTCTTTTACAAAACTTTGACTGAATGGTTCTTTAAAGAACCAACAATGTTCTTCTGTGCCATCACTGTAGAGAGAGCCAATAAAAAACTTGTATTTTTAAGACTGTAGAGGATTATTTTGGCATTGCTTAGAATAAAAATAACACACTTCTCATCAACAAGCCATAACACCTGAGGTAATGCGCTATCCACTGAACTAGTTTGGTTTGTAGTCACATTTCTCAGCTATTAGTATAAGCAGTGTTATGGCTTGCCTGAGAAACCTCTGAGAAAATAACAAAAAGTTACATTTTATTCTATTATTTAAGCACTATATATATGTGTGTGTGTGTGTGTGTGTGTGTGTGTGTGTGTTCCAAAACAAAATATTATGTTCACACAGAAAACAGCTTTTATGTTCTTTCCCTGTAAACGCATATATCCTCAAGCCCTGTCTTTTCATCTCTCCTCTGACAAAGAAGCACATAAGCTAAGAGAGAGAGAATGTGTATGGCACTGATCTTCAACCTGACCACGAGAAAATGAGCCGTGACTTTCAATCACTTATCTCAGTGTTCCAACACCGTCCCGTTCACCCGCAGCACCCTGAACCCTCACAGCTGTCAGACAGACGGGTGCTAACGGACAGGTGTGAAGAGACATAGGTGCGCTGCTAGCAGTTGGGCCTGCCCTGCGGAGAACAAGAGTCCACAGGGAGAAAAAACTGGAGACGAATTAATAAACCGGTCAAGAGGAAACAATGATTAGTAACATGGTATTGAGTGGGGGAGATGTTATCATGAAAAACAGATGAATGGCCAAGTGCATTTGTGTGTGTGTGTGTGTGTGTGTGTGGGAGAGACTCTTTAATGCGCCCACATACACACTCCTACTTCTCAATCTGACCTGACTAATTACACAGAGCCTGAACCAACACAATTTACAGGCAGAGGGGCCGCACGGGTCATGTGCAGAATACTCATGTCTTTCAGTGAAGAGAAAAGGGCGATAAAGAGATATTTGAAATCGGTGTTATTTTTATTTCTATAAGTGCCAATTTTTTTGAGCGCTTATAATCTGAGGACTTCTAAAAAGTCCTAATACAAATGGCTTAAAATAACAAATTCACTGTTTACTCATGATGTTTGTGTGCTGTGTATATTTATGCTAGTCAGAATATCAGTACATTCATTTTACGTCACCTGTATTAAAGCTGCAATCCGTAACTTTTGTCTCTCTACCGCCATCTCTGTTTGAAACATAAAATTGCAGGTTACTGGCAAAGTGATTTTCCTAATGTGGATCACAATTTTTACTACTGTAAGAACAAGCCACAAATACTACACTTACACAACACAGACAAGCTATCCCAAAAATTCAGACTTAATTATAAATCATTATTATAAACAGTTTAACAGTTTAACACTAACGTTTCGGATGGGATGTTATATTAAAAGGCATCACAGTAGGTTTTGAAACAGACTCGTATTCACAGACATTTGCATCTGCAGGTTTTCTGATGCCTTTACTTCTGAGAGATGGACGAATGGACAGACAGCCACAGAGAAGGTGTGATCTGAGGGAAATGGAGAGAGAGAGACTGAAGGAGTGATAAGTGAGAGGATGTGGCCTGCTGAGTCTCTGATGGAGGAGAGAGGGATGGAGGGCGGCTTTAATAAAGAGCTGAGTGAAGACGAGAGAGGAGGTGTGAGGAGGAAGAATATGGTGTGATTTAGCTTGAAACGGAAACAGCATTTGGCTTGATTGCTGTTGCCTCTCGTCCACCCCCCCCCCTTCATAAATACAAGACAGAGAGAACATAAGAGAGAGAGAAAGACAGGAAAAGAAATGGTCCACACATCAACTCTAAAAATCTTTGTTTTATCATAAACTATAGAAACAGTTTTGAACATTTTTCCAACATTATTATTATTACTGTTGAAGTCCACAAAAATATCATCATCCATTCTGCTCTAACAACAATAAGAATAAAAATCCCAAAATGCTAAACCAAAACTCAAATTGTCTAATATATTGTTTTTAAAACTATATTTCAAATGTTAAATGATATATCAAAAACATCATCAGGACATTTTTCTTTACTAACCTCTTATGTTTGCTATGTTCTGTTTTCAATGTTTGCTGTGTTCCAAATGCTTTCTTGCTACCTAGCAACCTTATAAAATTGCCCTTCTGTGATGCTACCTGCCATGCAATTATATATCGCATGATGCACGTGTTTAGAGGGGTTTTGGACCCTGTATTAAGTTGTGTATGAGTTATAGTCAGATCTATAAATATATAGAGTCAGGTTTGAGATCAAACTGCAGTGTCTAAAGAGACTGGACAGGTGTAATGACAGAAGAATCGATTTTGACAGATCTATAGCCGCTCATCATTATGTTCATTTTCTCTCGTGTTTATCTGAAGAGGGTGAAAGAGAGATGACAAATAATAAAGACGGCAATTACCTCCCCTATAATCTTTCATCATCCTCTTTTCTTGCTCTCATCTTTCACATCAGATCTTCTGCGCAGATACAAGAGCACATTTTCTCTGCTGTCTGTCTGCTGTTGCTTCTGAAAAAAATGCTAATCTGATTAGTCAGCTGCATATTCTGATTATTAAACCTTTTCTGGAGCTTAAAGGTCAGATATTTTCACTGTTCTGTACAACAAAAGGAAACGACAGTGGAAGATGAAGGAAAAATTGTCAGATCTCATGCAAAAGCTCAGCAGGAGTCGATGTGAGGGAGACAAGGTTGAACATATTGTGGAAATCTTAAACCATTTCATCATAAAACCTGGCAGAACATGCTAGCAACTCTAAAGTGTTATGTGCCATTTCTCTGTGCTGTTGTCCTCTGCAGCCCTGGCCACAATATAAACTGACTGGTCCAAAATCCAATACACACAAAGCTGTATATTAAACATTCAATAACTTCCCTTCTTATTTTCAGTATGGACAAGCAAATTACTTCTCAGGAAACGTCCTTGCACCGGTGTAAGATTTTCAACAAAAGTCTGTTCGGTTTCATCAGGCTTTTTGCCTATTTTTCTCCAGACTTGAGATGAATCTCACTCTGTATTTCAGTGCGCTACATGCTCCTCTGTGTAGGCTGTAGGGGTCAGAGTTGGACCCATCAGCTCCTTTCAGCGCTCCAGGGAGCCGGGAGAGCCCCCCTGTGGCTTCCTGCTGAAGGAACGCTGATATCTGGGGCAGAGAAGCTGGAACGCTGTGTTTTTCTGCATTTGCTGGGATTAGAAATAGCGCTGGCTAGTGTGTTTGCTTTGCGTCTTTGGATATGTGCCCTAATTCTGTTAGATGTCTGGTCTGTTGCTTTGAAAAGGCACAGAGACCCTCCCACCCCTCTGAAAACATGATCATGCATTTTCAGCTTCTCTGTTGGTCTGGTTGTGAATCTCTGTGTGTGTGCGGCTCCAAACACTGCAGAGGAAACTACGACACAGTTTCCTCCGACTAGCAGTGCCAAACCAATTTATTATATTTTCTTATCTGTCTCACATCCTGCCACCCACCACCTGCCTGCTTACACTAACCCTAACACATACAGAGGGATGCCTCCCTCACCGGGCGGTTCAGATTACCACAGCGCTTTAATTGACAGTCTCCGTGGAGACGAATGGAAGAAATGGCAACGGTAACCTGGAAACACAAAAGAGCCTCTTTGTGCTGTCTGACTTCAGACATCATCAAAAAGTCAGGGTGAGAGATAAAGACAGAGAGAGGGGAGAGAGAGAAAATTGTTATTATTTGTGAGCAGAATCCAGCCGCTCTCTCATTTCCAAAGCAGAGAACACACTGCGCTTAGCACAGCCCTGTGAATTAAAGAGCTACACGCACTTTCACCACATGCATGTCAGCCAGACATCAGAGCTTCGAGCTGGAGTGCAGGAAAGAAAGACAGAAGTGACAGAAGAAAAGAGAGATAAAGAGGGACATGATTAGCAGCTAATTGGTGTGAAAGAGATTTGTGATAGGAAGCAGAAGGGCAGAAGAGGAAGCCGCAGACAGGAACTCTTTGAAGGCAACATTTCTAAGGAGCTTTGATGTCGCCCCATGTCTGTTTCCTGTCGCTTTTGAGTCTGGACCAGCACTAAAGACGAATATTTTATCCTTCTGTTTTGCTTTAAATGATGACCTCATATATGCACACACATCATGTTGAACGGTAAGCTGGTTTTTGGAGTAATACGACACTTTGTAATGACAGATCCTGAACTTTAGGTGGCCAGTCAAAGAACCTGAATGAAAAAAGAGGCAATTTTAATTATTGTAATTCTAAAATGTGATACATTTTAAAACATTAGGCTTTGAAATTGTTTAGTATTTTTAGTGTTTTTTTTTCTTCACACATTTTCTTTCTGATACAACTGTTGCCAAATCTTAGTCGTCTTAGGTAACTGCCTAATTAAAAACACAGATTTCTGCTATAAAAACAAAACATAGACTTTGGCTTTAAAGTAACACTTTACTTTAGTACGTTTTTAATAACACTTTTCTATTATGTGTTAATTCTTAACACAGATTAACACACGCTTGTACTCAAACTCGGGTGCCGCAGGGTCACAGAAGGCAGTCAGAGGCTCCGTGTGTATGAATGAGAGACCAATCACACAGGTTGACTGGACAGGCAGCAGTATTATCTGAAGAGACACCTGAGGCCCCCTGAGAAAGTCACGTTTATACACTCAGGCCAACTGGGAGACTTCCAGGGACATGACGAGCACACACACACACAGCCTCCAGCTCATGCGTCTTCCATATCTCACTCTCTTCCTCTCCGAATCAGCACACACTTCTCCACCTGTGACTCTGCCACTCGACCAGGAGAGAGAGCAAAATGCAAGAGAGAGAGAGAGAGAGAGAGATTGGTACTACATTACGAGAGCCATCATGCTCTGCCATTGAGAAGTCAGTCCTCGTAGGAGGAAACTGCTGGTGTTTGATTGATGATGATGAAAGGATGAGGAAAAAAGAGAGATGGAGTGTGCACACAAACAAGGGAAGGAGAGAAAGTACAGATAGCATACATGAGAAATGAGCTCTGTTCGTTTCAATACTTGCCCTTCTAAACACGTAAAATAATTTGTTACTTCAAAGTAACGTGACATAACCAGAGATCAGAATACTAAAGTTAATCACAGAAGCCATTATTTACCAAAAATAAACCTTAACCTAACTATACTAGTTAAAGAGAGAGGTAAAATTAAACACACTATTTAAACATAATGTAGCAAGTACATACAAAACTACTTCAATTACCAGAGGCAGACAAGCTTTAATGTTCTTTAGTGTATGAACCTGTATTTTGCATTTTTGAATGCTTTGGCAATATTGTAAAGTGCACATTTATCACAACAAAGCTTTCTTGACTCTGATAAGCCTCACGACAGCACACACACTAAATGTGAGCTATACTGCAGTTAAACCTAAACAATGAGTAAACCGTCTAAAACAACCCTCTTGATAGAAAGTGTGTCCACACAACGAACCAGAAAAAGACAAAACAGTCTTTGTCTTGAGGATATAATCAGTGTTAGGCAGAGAGCTGAATCTCGCCTCTTACTCGTATACACTGAAATGTATAACTAAAGCAAAAGTGGCGTGAGTGGGCAGTGTGTAGTGCCCCCTATTGAGCACAGACAGCAGTAGCATGTTTTCAGTGAAGCAGTTGATTTTCTGATTGAAACAGAACCACTTTAGTTCTGAATGACTGTCGTGAGTCATTTAATAAAACCCACATTTACTTAAAAGGTTTATTAGAGAGCTGCTCTGGAGACACTGAGATCTGTTTTAAATGACAGACAGACACAAACAAAACCCAGCAGAATCAGTCAAGCATCAGTATTAATTGTCTTTTATAAAATTTTGACTTTACATGACAGAAAATATCCTTCCTCAGCGAGATGCTTTTCTAAACACATACAGAAAAAAAATCACCTCTTTCTTTCTTTATCATACAGACTGTCAAATGCATCTTTTAATATGCATACCTCAATCTTACCTTTAAAAGCTCCTTTAACATGACTTTATATCAATGTATTAAAGTCTAAGAGCAGATGAATTAAACCATAGTAATACCTCTGCTGTACTGAACCCAGATCAGGTGTCATAACAGGATGCTCAAAGTTCAACTGTTTAAACTCTGAATGGCTGATTTGCTGCTGACCTTTTCAAAATTGACCAGTGACTACACTAAATTTTTGCATGTCTTATCCATTATGTGACTGGTGCCAAAAATCACAGAATGATTATGTAAATAAATCAAGCTGTACTATAAAATGATAAAGACACATAACATAATACATTCTAATATCCCATGCAAATCAGGTCAAAGTGATGCATAATTAATATGCACGTAATGTTGTTATCTCAGCTAAGCCCCGCCCACCACAAAGCCACACCCCATTATAAACCCCTCCTGCTATAATGCATATGCAATGTTGTTTTTCTTGTATTGCAAGGATTCCACAATGACTATAGCATCTCATCACCTCTAAGCCCCACCCATAACACAGCCCCGCCCATTACAAACCCCTCCTTCTTTTGCACGGTACCCTGACAGATTCCCTGCCCCCAGCTATGTGCTTCTTCCCCTTTACAACTCACAACAGTAAACGTTACAGCCTCTGAGATAATGTGACTACTGATCTCCTCTCTCTATAATGATGTTTCTAAATATATGCGTGCGTGTGTGTGTGTGTAATAACTGCGTAAAAATGCACTGCAGGGCTGCACTACTGCTGTATTGACCCAGCATGAGACCTGATACTGACACTAAACCCATCCCAGTCAACACTGGGAGCACGCTGTGTGTGTGTACACACCCCCACAAACCTACTTCAAACACATAATAAACATGTTTTATAATAAAGTGAACTCTCTCTGCGTGTGTGTGTCTCACGAGAGAAGAATACCTGTTTGTAATCCAATCACATCTCTAATATCGCTTTAAATTCCAGTTTTTCATTACGATGTTGATGCGTAAAAAAGTCTCTGCATACGTTAGTTTGTGTGGTTGCAAATGTGAATTGAAATGATACAGAACAGCTACTGGTTCTGCAACTCAATGGGTAGAACATGGTGCTGGCAACAGAAAGGTCATGGGTTCGAGTCCCAGGGAGCACACAAACAAAAATGCACAAAATGCCATCTGCAAACTGTTTAAATAGAAGTAAAAGCACTAGTCACTACACAATAACAATATGAATATAAAAATACAGTCATTTTCCATTGCATTAGCAACACACAGTGTTTTTGTAATAGCTAGATGGATGAGACTAGAACTTAAAAGATAAACAGTGAGATTTACTGCAACGGTCAAAGGCATCTGTCGACCACATACTGTATTCATATATTAAAATAAAACAACACACACAGAATGCAGTAAATCTGTGAGAACAGCTTGAAAATAAAACACAGATGCGCACTAAATCACTCTCCCCCTGTGTAAAAACTAGCACTTCCAAAATTGTGCTGTGACTTCTTCATCCATCTTCAGAAGTGATTTTCATACAGCTTACACTCTCAAAACTTTAAATGAGTGTGACTGATAAACATCTCACCTGCGTTGACCTCCAGCAGTCTCCTCTTCTATCTGCCGCTCCTGTTTCTCTCGCTCGGCCTCCTCATGGCTGCCCTCGCTTTTCTTTGCTTCTCCTCTGCCTCTCTTTCCATTCACCTTTACTGATGCTGGAGAGAGAGAGAGAGAGAGAACAGATCATTAAAGAAGTGCAGACCACTTAAGACATAAGTGGGCATGAAAGTGAATAATAAAGCATTGTTTCTTAAACTATTTAGTTTACTTGCCCTCATCATTAACAAAACAATGTCCTGTGAGAATTAAAAGTCAAGCTCCAGAAAGATCATAAACAAACCAAGACAAACCAATAAACTCCAACAAATGAACAACAACAACAAACAGAACGAGTAAAGAAGACACAACGAAAGGTGGAGGAGAAAACAGTACAAAGTAAAACTGTAGCTGAAAGACAGTAAGAGACCTCTTGTTAATTAAGCCATTACTCTCAGGTTTCAAAAACTCTCTGAACACTTCAGACATTTTCAGGAAAATCTGGGGGGCAAGAACAAACTAAAATATCTCTGTCTTTCTCATTTTCTTTTCTTTTGGGCCATTAGAGAGGCTTGTTAGAAATCTAAAACTGCTCTTTTGATTTGATGAGGGCTACTTTTCTGGATGCAAGAACACTCGAGCAATC